>JACTAT010000029.1:604649-707177 GCA_014526335.1 Chrysaora quinquecirrha | reverse complement strand
AGCGCAATTTTGGAATCTCCCAAATTTGTCGTCCCTGAGAGATGGAAGCTTTAAGCTGGCAAAAAGAATGGCAAATGTTTCCACAGAGTATGATGACAAACCAACTCATAGCGAAGCAAAAAGAAAGCGGCTGATTAACCTGATTGCTTTATGTTCCCAATGAAAAATGGTCTAATTCCGCTAGAAACCGAATACCATCATGAAAAGAAACAATGCTTACATAGTGAACCGGGAAAAAATGAGTTAGAGTTCATAACAACAACCTCGGAAAAGCCGAAGATCAAGTCAATTAATACTGTAAGCATCGCTAAATTTGCTAACCTTAGAAATGGACTTCGAATTTTTGACCTTGAAGATGAAAAGTTGTTCGTTAAGTAAGACTTTGGGATTGCTGTTCACCTGTCTGTTTAATATACCTAATCTGATTGAAAAAATGCACAATAATTCTCCAAAAAGGAACGCTAACGTTGAAACTGGCTGCTATCTGCTCTACGATTCACCCTGCTACGCTTGGTGCTCAGGTTCGGGTATGTGGTTCTCTGTAGAAGCTTTATTAGGACGAATTGCTTTCATATATGTAATTACTGTACGGGAACGTCAACCTGTTTTCCGACTATGCTGTTCGATAGTCACCCGGGAGTCACCCAGTCTCCATTATCAGGGTCCACAGAGATCCATTGGCTTCATCAGATTAAATAGTTCAAGCATAAACATCATAAGTTACCATGTCGCGAAACGGTCTACATATAATTTCAAGAAGCCGATGTTGCATTTGGTATGGAATGTAAATGGCAAATGTGAAATTAGAACAACAAGAAGAGTGATACAACCAAAGAAAAGAGCAGATGATGTCAATGGCGCTTCTAATAAAGCAGCCAAAGAACATTAGCATGAACGCAACTTAGTGATACCAGTGCGCTTTCTCAAAATTCACACTCACATTCTGCTATTCTTCTTAGCAAAAGATCTCACAATGGAGCTGCAGTGGAGACTTGTGCGACTGATACCACGCTTTACCGCGCTGGATCAAATTCAGGGTTGAGCTACAAGTTCTAGACGCACGATGTATAGTATGTTGACCCAGAAAATACTGGCGATAAATTATGGTTGCAACAAAAAGTACGTAAAGAATCATACAGTAAAAAACGATGGACGCAGAGTACATAAAGAGTCTAAAGGCAATACATAAACGGAAAGTCGAACGCAATCTCCCAAAATTTCGGCTTCTCAAGGGATAAGAACTTTTGATTGACTTCTCACGACTACGAATCGAAGTTTCTCTTACAAATTGGTACCATTTATGTACCTTAAATGGGAATAGTTATGGTAAGACCTTGAAATTGGACAGGCGTTCATTGCATTACCCGAGTATCATCGGAAAAGCATATGAACTCAAAGTCGCAAGTTTTTCGCCTTGTTCAGTAGGTAAGAAGAACGTCTGGTTGACAATTATCATTATGAATCTAAGTTTTTCTGACAGTTTTGCACCTCTTGCACATCCGTGATGCCTCAACAAAGTGTACAATACAGTAGTTTTGCTTCAGAGAGATGACAGAATGAATTTTGAAAGCTCAAAAAATTTGAGCCTCTGCGGAGGAGCACATTTTTAACTATGCATAACTTTGTATCCGTAGCTCAAATGCAAGGCATGCCTTATAATAATTTGCTCCATTTTTGACGCTCTTTCATATGGTATACTGCAATTTAAAATATCTTGACATTGATTCTTTACTGACCGGCAACTACATACGTCATCGATCACGTGACATCCGGCAATTACAAAAACATGTCCCAAGTGCCAAAATATCTGCAATAGTATAGTTAAGTAATAGCAACAATAAAATTTTCGGTTACCCAGTTTGCTAGATGGTTACAGTAATTTCCCTGTCTACAATATTAGCAGTTAAGTCAAAGCATTCTCAAGCTGTACACCCAAGGTTTGTATTACGCACGATAAGCAATGCTATAATACAAGGATCACATGAATTAATAATGATTTTTGATAGATTGTTATTTGTGGGTTATTTCCGACGAACCTTGGTTTTCAAATTGTGGCTAAATTTACATGAAGTCTATAGAGAGAAGAGATTGTACTGACGACCAATTGTCTTATTTACTTGCGATAACAATATTATATTATCCATATGATGATAATCAACAACGAAAAAGAGTATTTTCACGCAAGCTGTGTAAATAGTTTTAATGAAAATTCAGATCAGAAGAAACGTATTAACATCTTTACATAGATCAAGCGAGGTGAACAAGAAGGCGGGATCATTTGAATTTCAACAATTAAAAATGCATCAGATGGAGGGAGATATCGCTAGATTTCTATCACTGGCTGGCGACAAGATTTCACGACTTTTCCTGATATAGCAACCATCACCCGTGCAACAATGACGAGTTACAGCTTTAGGTGTATCTCCAGCAGAACGGACCCCTTTATACATAGGATATCTCCAAAAAACAGACGTCTTCGCCCCTAAGTAAATCTCTTTGTTAAAGTAGACCTCCACACAGCGGACAAACCTCTGCAACAGGCAATGACATTGGTCCTATGGGTGTCCGCTATATGGAGCTTTCAGTGTACTTTTCTTTATAATATACCAACTTGCCAATAATATGTCATGATCAATTTGGCACTACCTGTAGCTACCTTAATAGGAATACAGCGGTAAACTCAGACAAGAAAAGCAAGAAAGCTAGTCAGTTATTACATTCTGAATAGGGCTGCTAACAAAGGTAAAGATTTACTAATAGATCAAGTTGTATTTCTTTAAATATAATATAAATTAACAAATTAAAAGAATTCTGTATCTGTTCTGTATGAAACTGTGTCTACCTTTGCTTCTTTTTTCTTTTCATGACGACTGATTTGGTGACCAAACATTAACAACAACTGCAACATGCTTGAAACGCGTACACTTTTCTTAAAATGAGCGCCACCTCATTTTCTGAACATCTTATCGGCGCGAATACTGATTTAGGAAGTCTAGTTGGTATACTGAAGTTTCTTAATTTCTGGCCATTCAGGAGTTTGGATTATTTATAAAGAAATTCTTTCAAGAAAATACGTGTGAAATGGTCCAAAACAGTAGCTGGTGTAGGTTTTCTAACAAATCACATAGATTTATGAATAGTTACGCTAATTCGTCACAAATAAAATTCTATCTGGAAACAAAGCTTATATCGAAAACGGTTTAGAAATTGAAGGTTTGCAGAGGTTAGAGTCTACACGCTTTTTTTATAAGGAACCACTTTATAAGGAACCTACATGTAGAAGGCCCGAAAATTTAAAGAACTTATACTACTAAAGAGAAAATCACTAAGGAACTTTTGAATGTTGAATACTTTTATCACTGCAAATAATCAAGAATTAGAAAGCCGGTTCCATTCATCTGCAGTCGAAAATCACATAAATTGTACGTTAAGCATGTATCCAATGTTTCTTTGAGTAGTCTCGAGCTTTGCTTACATGCAAATGTCTCTCTTTTATTGTTAAGACCACTGTGTGTGCAGTTAAAATTAAGGAACTATTAAGGAGCTTTTGGAACTACAATTGCCTCAAAGAGGTCCAAAAATAAGGAACTTTAAGAACTAGGCCTTGAGGTAGGTTCCTTATAAAAAAAAGCGTGTAATCGTGAATACGGTTTTCTTTATTCTCTGCGGCCCAGAGAATGCAGAATTAGTCTTATCTTTTCGGTTTTATTTGCTGTATGGTTTATACAGAATGAGTTCAGCTAAGGCTTAGCTTTATAAATTCTTATATAGGTAATGAAGGTAGGTATTTGATTTGCTGTTGTACGGTACGAAAAGTTTCCATTCAAAGAAATCAAAATGGCGCCGTTCAACCAGCTGAAACAATAGCGACATTGAATTACGATTTCGAAATATCGACTGACCTGTTCAAAAAGATTCTGTACAACAATGTAACAGATGTTAATTTCACAAATTCCCGGTGTTTTAATTGTCAGGATTCATCGCTTTCGAAAGATGTTTTGTCTGGCTCATTTCTTCTTCATTTGACACGTCTTTGTTCATTTCTTGCTCTATTAGAGAAATCAAGCAAATAAACGAGTAACTTGTGAAATAATTAAATTCAACATCTGTTAAATAAAAAAAGTTCGCAGCAACAATACTTTGCATTATATGCTCTCTCGCTTTCAAGGAGAATGGGATCCAGATTTCCACATTTGCAACGAGTAGATATGATGAACCAGATCAGCAGAATTTAACTACATATTTAACTACATACTTCATTCGCCAGTTTGAATTTTACATTGGGCAATCAATGGGCACAATGCGCAGTAGTTTTACGTAACAAAATTCGTAGATCAGTTTAGCAAAAGTAACAGTCAAAATGCACAACAGCAGCAGTTTGAATGCAGTTTGACAGTTGAGCATGTTTTCCGTCTTTCCTTAATTGAAATTATATTACAAATGCTTGCCGCGAAAGCATGTGCTATTCTTTCAACCCAGAAAAGAAATAACAGCGTATTGGTTGTGGCGTTTCAAGTCTAGCAAATCGTCTAAAAACGTAAGATATTGAATAGAAAAACTTCGTTTATAAAAATGCGTATTTCGAAAATGGTAAAGTTAACATAGCAAAATGCAAAAAGGTACACTTAATCTGGAAAGGTAGGTTTAGTACAGTTTGCAGAAAAAAATCGTATAACAATAGACTTTAGCGCTTGATGACTTGAACGTTTCTATGCATGCAGACAAGTAAAAAATTAGGACGGTTTCGATATATACCATTACAGGTGCAGAAGGTTTCGAACTCGTTGGAACTAAGAAGCTTTCAAAAATTGCCAAAACAATACGTCCTCACTCCCTCCTAAGTTAACCAAAATAAAATAACTAAGTTTTCTTCTGAATGGCGTAAAAACAATACAGATTTTAGCTCCTGTTAACACTGCTGTTTAGGGGCATACCAAAAACAAAAAATAATAAATCATCTGCAGCACTTATGTTGTTTTTCCAGTGGTATAAATAGTATTTTCAAATAGTATACTTCATGTAAATAGTTATATTGATTATTGCTTGCTGCACGCTGAGAGATACACGCCTCTTCCATATTCTCAGATATCTCTATAAATGGCGACGAGGATAACAGGTAAAACAGGTAGAAATTGAATAAAGTCAAAAGTGAAATAACTTCCTAAATGGCTTCTGCACCAAATATAGTTCCTATGCCGATTTTTGAACCAAAATCAGATCCTACAAACACGGGAGCACGTTGGACTACTTGGCTCGAAAGATTCAACACATATTTGATCGCCTCGTATATTAAAGACCCTGAAAGAAAAAGAGCTTTGCTTTTATATCAAGCTGGCCCTGACGTCTATAGTATTTTCAAAACTCTCCAAGACACTGGTGAAGATAAAGATTACGACAAAGCCGTCGAAGCCCTCACCAAGCACTTTGAACCCGACAAGAATCAAATTTATGAAATCTACAATTTCCGCCAAGCCACGCAGAAAGCTGATGAATCGATTGATGAATTTCATACAAGACTTCGAAAACTCGCCAAACATTGTCAATTTCACGATGAAGATTTTGAGATTAAAATGCAGATAGTCTGTAATGGAAAGTCCGCAAGACTTCGAAGAAAAGCTTTGAGACAACCAGACTACAAGTTGGCAGACATGTTGCTCGATGGACGAAAAGACGAAGTCAGTTCCGCTCAAGCCTCAGGCATTGAAGACAAAACTCAAGAACTGCATTTAAATGAAATTAGAGCTGGGAAATTCTGCTATAAATGTGGATTTAGCTACCCTCACAAGGACAAGCCCTGCCCTGCACAAAATTCAACTTGCACACTTTGTGGCCTAACAGGTCATTTCAGAAAAGTTTGTCGAAAAGCTGGCAATCAACCCTCTGAACGACAGCGCGCACAAAACAACAACAAACAGTCACACCCAAGACCACAACGTCGACGCACGTTTCCGCAAAAGAGACAACAACAACACAGAGCCCATCAGGTCACACAAGAAAAAGTGGACCAAGAAGAAATCTACAGTTCAGAAGACGAATATGCCTATGCAATTCAGGAAAATTCATCATTTCATAATAAACTGAAACTGAAAATGAACGAGTCACATGATGTATCTTTTCTGGTTGATACAGGGGCAACTGTAAACGTGATAGATAGCCAAACATACGAAAAGCTTAAAACTGTCAGTGAGTTGAAACCCAATAACACCAAATTATTTGCGTACGGATCTACTACCCCTCTTCAAATAAAAGGTTGTTTTGATGCTATGATCGAATCTTCAAAGCGATACATTGTTTCCAAATTCTACGTAGTAGAAGGATCAGGTGGCAACCTGCTGAGTGCAAAGACAGCTCAGGATTTACAGCTAATTGCCATGATAAACAAAGTGAAACATGCACATAATGGAAACACTGGAAATAAGCCAAATGATGTGAATAACTCTGCTGATCAACACGAAAAGCTGCCAGAATGCAAGGATAAACCAATTAAAGATATTATTAATAAATATCGGAATGTTTTCATTGGTGAAGGTAAATTACGAAACCAAAGAATAAAACTACACATTAATGAAGCTATTAAGCCTGTCATTCAACCTCAACGGCGAATACCCTATCATATGCGCAAAGCAGTATCAAAAGAACTTGAAAAACTCCAGAACCAAGACATAATCGGAAAAGTCATTGACCAGCCAATGCCCTGGGTCTCACCCATTGTATGTATTCCTAAGAAAGACGGGGGAACACGCATATGTGTTGACATGCGTGAAGCAAATAAGGCCATAGAGAGAGAAAGACACCTAATGCCTACTTTGAATGATTTTAAAGCTGAAATAAATGGATCTAAATTTTTCTCGAAAATTGATTTAAAGCAGGCCTACCATCAAGTTGAATTAGACCCGGAAAGTCGCTATATTACTACGTTTTCTACTCATGAAGGTCTCTATCAGTATAAAAGATTAAATTATGGTACTTCTAGCGCAGCTGAAATCTTTCAGAACATTCTGCAGAGAAACCTCAGTGATATAAATGGAGTCAAAAATATTGCAGATGACATAATTATTTTTGGTAAAACAAAAGCAGATCATGACATTGCACTTGATACTTGTCTTCAACGTTTATCAGATCTAAACATCAAGGCAAAAGGAGAAAAATGCAAATTTCTTCAGCCAGAAATAAAGTTCTATGGATTAATATTCACTGAAAAAGGGACAAAACCAGACTCTGAACGTGTTTCTAATCTACTTAATGCCACAGCGCCATCTAATGCATCAGAACTCAGAAGTTTTCTTGGAATGGCTAATACTTGCAGCGATTACATACCAAACTATGCAACGATAACACAACCACTTCGTGAATTAACGAAGAAAAACTCAGTTTTCAAATGGACTATAGTTGAAGAGAGAGCTTTCAACGAATTAAAGAAGAAACTAACTCAAGCGCCTGTAGTTGCATACTTTGACACAGAAAAACGAAGCATTTTGATTGTAGATGGATCGCCACATGCTTTAGGTGCTATTTTAGCCCAGAAGGACTCAGAAGGGTCACAATATAAGATCATATCATATGCCAGTAGAGCTTTAACCTCGGTGGAGAAAAGATATTCCCAGACAGATATCGAAGGACTTGCACTAGTATGGGGAATAGAACACTTTCGATTATTTCTGCTAGGTACTGTATTTGACGTGATCACAGATCACAAAGCTTTGGAATCAATCTTTAATAATGCTCGATCTAAACCTCCTGCAAGAATTGAAAGATGGGTATTGCGACTCCAACCCTATAACTTTCGTGTAATCTACAAAAAAGGATCACTAAACGAAGCTGATTATCTAAGTAGACATCCCTTGAATACTGCATCATCTGAAAGTAAAGAGGAGAAACAAGCCGAAGAATACGTAAACTACATTATCAAGCATAGTGTACCTAAAACAATAACCCTTGATGAAGTCAGAATTGCTACACAAAAGGATGAAATATTACAAAAAGTTCAACAAGCTGTTCAAACTGGATTTTGGGATACAAAGGATACTGATCTGCAACAGTACAAAAAGTGTGCAGATGAGTTAACAGTGCATACAGACAAAGGTTTAATATTAAAGGGAAGCAAATTAGTTTTGCCAAAGTGTCTACATGAGAGAGCAACAAAATTAGCTCATGTTGGACATCAAGGTATAGAGAGGACAAAAAGTCTAATGAGAGAAAAAATATGGTTCCCAAATATGAGTGATAAAGTAGAAACAGTAATAGAACATTGTAATGCATGTCAAGCTGTTGGAAACAGTAGCAAGCTAGAGCCAATGCAGTTAACTCCTACAGTTGATATTCCCTGGCACACAGTTGCAATTGATTTTCATGGACCTATCGCAAATACCGAACAATATATTTTGGTAGTACTAGACACTTATTCGAAATTTCCAGAAATCGAAATTGTAAAGTCCACATCAGCGACAGCGGTCATTCCGAAATTAGACCGAATATTTGCCACACATGGCATACCAGTCATTCTCAAAACCGACAATGGACCTCCATTTAATGGACAAGAATTCGAAAGATATACAAAGGCCATTGGAACCGAATGGAAACCAAGCACTCCATTATGGCCTAGAGGTAACGCAAATGTTGAAAGTATAATGAAGCCGATTGGAAAAGTCCTCCAAACGGCTCAGTTGGAAGGAAAGAACTGGAGACAAGAGCTTCAGCGATTTCTATTGACGTACAGGACAACGCCACATTCAACAACGAAAGTATCACCAAGTGAACTTTTGTTCAACAGGAAAATTCGAGGTCATTTACCTGAATTACCATCAAGGAAAGTAATAAACAAACACTTGGAAGCAAAAAGAAACATCGAAGAAAAGAAGATTCAAAATAAAGAGTATTATGACAAAAGAAATAATACTAAAGAGTCAAACATTCAAATTGGTGACACTGTTATATGCTTGCAGAAGAGGCATAACAAATTAACACCAAAGTTTAGTCCTGAACGCTTCACAGTATATCAACGTAAAGGGACAAGGATTGTAGCCAAGAATGAGAAACATATCATCACAAGAAACATATCTCATTTTAAAAAGGTTCCAGAATATGACAGTCTAGATGAAGATGACGAAGTGAGAATAACGCAGAGAGACAATGAAAGAAAAGTCGTTCTGCCAGAAAAGGAAAAGGATACCGAGAAAAACCAAGTCGATGATACACCTAGAAGATCACAAAGGTCACGTATACCAGTCGCAAGATTTGGGTTTGCTGTACCGTCGAACTTGAAAGTGTAAATAATAAACTTTTGACAAGGACATTGCTTATGTTATAAAATAAATAAAAAAAGGGAGCGATGTAGTGATTAAGTGATTATTATTATTATGTTAATTATGTTAATTATGCTTGTTTGTTTAAGTACTTCATGTAAATAGTTATATTGATTATTGCTTGCTGCACGCTGAGAGATACACGCCTCTTCCATATTCTCAGATATCTCTATAAATTGATCCGTTAAAATTTGCCATATGGATCCGTTGCCGATCTGTTCCCATGTAAATGCAACTATTACCCATATCGTACCCGGAAGCTTCGAGTCTTTTGGTTCCGTATCCTTTTTTCTTGTTTAAACAGAGTCTGAATTGCTCGACCGAAAACTTTATCCGCGGAAGTTATGATTTAGAAACAGTAGCTACAGGCAAATACTGTAACTGTTAACAGCATACCTTGCACTTCGGCTGTCCTTGTCAGAACCTTTGGTTGTCTGATGCAGTATAGTGAACCGTTGCTGATGGCCGATGAGCTGATGATGAGCCAAGCATATACGATCCTTGAGCTTTGGAACTTGCCTGTTGTTGACTGGCATCTGATCTTTGGTAGTAAGACTGTTTCTGAGAAAATTCAACGAAAAGGAATTCAGTGAACCAAAATTCAAACAGTAAACGCCTTTTAATTAAATCATGGCTATAAAAAGAGTTCAAGGAAAAAAAGTGGTGGCCAGAAGTTTAAGAGATCAACACAACATCAAACAGTAAAACACTGCCCTTAAAAATTAGGAACAAACTTAATTCTTACAGGGTCCGCTTTCCACTGCATCGCTAAAACTTCCCTGACCCTAATGAAGCTCGTCCCTAAATTGTCCCAAAACCATGGATGTATTCTTTTTGTAGTTCTTGAAGTCAGACCGTTGAGGAAGATTATACTTATCACGCTAAGTTCCAGCCGAATGTGGGTATAATCAACTAACTACCAAACTTTCTCAAATAAAAGCCACCCTATAATAAAAGCCGCCTTCGAAGAGGAGCTATAATAATTTTAGGCCCCGTCCACAAGTAACAAGCTTTTTTATAAAGAACAGCTTCATAAGGAACCTATATGTTGAAGACTCGAAAATTTAAAGAAATTATACTACTAAAGAAAAAATTATTAAGGAGCTTTTCCATTTTGAATATTCTAATCATTGCAAACATTCAAGAATTAGAATGCCGTGTTTATTCATTTGCAATGGAAAATCATATAAATTGTCCGTCAGGCATGTACATCCTGGGTAATGTATGTGCAGTACAGTGGAGGGTGTGCAGTACGGTGGAGGATGTTCAGTACAGTGGAGGGATATCATAAGTACAGTGGAGGGATACCATCAGTACGGTGGAGGGTATTCAGTACAGTGGAGGGATATCATCAGTACGGTGGAGGGATATCATCAGTACGGTGGAGGATGTTCAGTACGGTGGAGGGATATCAGCAATACAGTGGAGGGATACCATCAGTACAGTGGAGGGATACCAGAAGTACTGTGGAGGATATTCAGTACTGTGGAGGGATACCATCAGTACAGTGGAGGGATACCATCAGTACAGTGGAGGGATACCATCAGTACAGTGGAGGGATACCATCAGTACAGTGGAGGATATTCAGAACGGTGGAGGGATATCATAAGTACGGTGGAGGGATATCATCAGTACAGTGGAGGATGTTCAGTACGGTGGAGGGATATCATCAGTACAGTGGAGGACTTTCCAAATTTCTACACGAGTCCGAGTTTTCTAGAACTATGTATTGAGAGAACTTTCTCTGTCAGATTTGTACCCCTAAATACAATCTACATCGAAGGGCCATTCAATCTTCAAAATTTTGTACGAGAATTTTAGGAAAACAAAAGGATTTTTAAGGGATTTATATGAAAACAAAAGGTTTTCAAGCTAGATTGCACGAGATTTTAATAAAGGAACGAATTGCCACTCGATGTGGTAAACACAACTTGTATCAATCGAATTTTCTTTATTAAACTATCGGTTAGCTATTAAACAAATTTGATTTGTCGTTTTAAATAGTATAGCTAGAGATTCTGAGTTTCTTGACTTCGAAAATTTCGAAATTTCGAAAACTTCATGAAATTCGTTCTCCAAAGCTGTTTAATGTGCAGGATCATGTTCTCAGCAGTTAAAATATGGACATAATTCAAGTGTAATAATTTCTGGGCATTATTTCTACACAAACATTATACAAACCACATCAGTAAAATAGAGTGCTTAGTTCTGGGCTGAATTTATAAACGGAATTAAGTAGTGTCTTAGCTTTTTCACTTCTTATTCCATACACAAGAGTTTCTTGATTTGTAAAAACAGGTACAAATACCGAGTCGCATTTCTTTTGAAACCGTAGTTAAGACACATTCTCCATAAGAACCAGAAAATTTTGATCGAGAATACTAGATAAAGTCAGTGAATACATATTATGTTGAGGGTGGTGCTACCCGGTGGTGCTAGGTTTGCATGAAAATTCAAAATTTTGGCTTATTTCTTACCTGCATTACACAGCTACCCTTCTCTTTAACCAGCACTTTCACAATGAAATGATACTGTACATAGGTCGAGGGGCAGTTCACTACTTCATTAAAATCTCGTTCAATCCGGCTGGAAGACCTAATGTTTTCATTGAAATCCCTTAGAAATCCTTTTGTTTTCCTAAAAGTCTCGTACACAATTTTGAAGAGTGAATGACCCTTTGATATGGGTCGTATTGAGGGATACAAATCTGACACCGAACGTTTTGTCAATAGCACTTAACATGATAACCAAAATCATGAAGTTTGCTGTTGAATACAGTATCATAAGATCGAAACTTTCAAATACATATGCGTCTATATTTTTGAATTTCTTATGATAACCAAGTGTAGAAAACTCGGACTCGTGCAGAAATTTGGAAAGCCCTCCACTGTACTGATGATATCCCTCCACCGTACTGAACACCCTCCACCGTACTTATGATATCCCTCAACCGTACTGAATATCCTCCACTGTACTGATGGTATCCCTCCACTGTACTGATGGTATCCCTCCACTGTACTGTTGATATCCCTCCACAGTACTGAGCATCCTCCACTGTACTGAATGATATCCCTCCACCGTACTGAACATCCTCCGCTGTACTGATGGTATCCCTCCACTGTACTGATGGTATCCCTCCACTGTACTGATGGTATCCCTCCACAGTACTGAATATCCTCCACAGTACTTCTGGTATCCCTCCACTGTACTGATGGTATCCCTCCACTGTACTGCTGATATCCCTCCACCGTACTGAACATCCTCCACCGTACTGATGATATCCCTCCACCGTACTGATGATATCCCTCCACTGTACTGAATACCCTCCACCGTACTGATGATATCCCTCCACTGTACTGAATACCCTCCACCGTACTGATGGTATCCCTCCACTGTACTTATGATATCCCTCCACTGTACTGAACATCCTCCACCGTACTGCACACCCAGGGTGATGTATCGAACATTTCCTTGAGTAGTCCCGAGCTTTTCTTACATGCAGTTGTCTCTGTATAATGGTAATGCCAATGAACGTGCAGTTAAAATCAAGGAACTACTAAGGAACTTTTGAAAGTACAATGAACTCAGAACAGGTCCAAAATTAAGGAACTTAGGCCTTGAGCAGCGGGTTCTTTAAAAAGAGTAGGGACATTTCTGAAAACGCAAATTTATCTGTACGTTTCTGCCTTCCGTCCACGCGAAGCCATAGCTTTTCGAAGACGCTGTAGATGGTCACAGAAAGTATCGGAAAATATCCTTTTCGTGTGCACAGGGTATTAGAAAAAAATTGATTCGCCCTTTATTAGAAGCTCCAAGAAAACTTAAAATAGAAGTTGCAGTTTTTCAGAAAAAACAGTACGAAAGTGTCAACCAGCTACGTTTCGAGGGCAAACTATATTTTCAGGTTCAAAAACTCTGGAATTACTGCTTTAGATGCTAGGACGCTTTTAATTTTTGAAACCAAAGGAAGACTATGAGTAATCTTGTAAAGAAAAATAGAGATAATATAGAAAAGCCTCAATGCATGAATAAGAAAGAAGGTTAGAAATTTCTTTATAATCAAGCGAAGTAAAATCATTACCTGGTAGTCTTGCTGACTTGGAGGTACAACGCGAACTCGTTTTGAGGGGGGTTGCTGCGAACTACTTCCTGGCTTATGTTGACTACTCTGGAAGAAAAGAAATAAAATGTCCATAATCAGAATTAATACAGACAGCGTCCAATGCATTTTGATAAGGACAGTTAACACTGGTGCTATTTACTGGCAGTTTGTTTGAAACTGTATTTGAATGTTGCTTTCATGCAATGATTACCGAGTAAAGGGTCTTGAAATATAGGAAATCCCTTTTCTTGCATGTATTATCTGCAAAAAGGGCCGTTCAAGATCCGTAGGCTTTACAGACCCTTGTGACATTGAATTGCTGTCATGACAGCAACCTTGAAGTAGAATTCCAAATAAACTGCCCTTAAAAATACTATAGAGCAATTTCCTGGACTAGATATCAGATAGGAGAAAAAAGATAGAACTTTTCCATTTCGAAAAAAGATATCAGATAGGAGAAAATTTTTTTTGGAAAATGAAGGAATAGGTCAGCCTCAAATGGAATGAACTTTTAAGGATCTTCCGAAGCCGGAACTCAAAAAGGTGGCTCTTTATAAAAGTTTTTAAATGAGGATAGAAGCCATCCTTCCCGCGACAGTTTTGGTGGAAAATGCTAGCTAAGGGGTTGGCACAGTCGTTACGCTATTGCAGCTGATGCAAAATTTCCCATTCCTCCGCAAACAATGCTACAATATTTGATAATGTATTTTTCTTGATGAAAACAATAGGATAGATTTTTCCCACGAGTGCCATACCACAATAGATGGGGTTTGAACCTCCACTGCAACATGATCAGAGAAGCAACGAGACATCCACCGAGCTAAATGGCTTAATGAAATCGCCGAGTAACTCAAAGTCAGACAGTCAGACAGGAATACAATTTTGCTAAAATATCTACATAAATGTGTATGGCACTGTTTCAGTCTTGTTATAACAGAAAACAAAGCTAAATGGGATGAGAGCAGTAGGCTGTATGCTTTGGAAGCTAGGTGGAAGTTCTATCAGCTTTGAAATCGAAAATCTCGGACAAAATATATTGGAACCGAGGCAGATTTTAAATCTACTCATAATTTTGTCCCCTCCCCCCAACACAATGTTGTTCATATTTGTTCAATGCGCCGCAATGTAGCACCTGCACTCTCACAACATTGTTCAGGAGAAGAGGGTGTTGAAAATATTGACCACATGATGAAAAATCGAGTGATAAAGGATTTTGGTCACAAGTTCCAATATTCTTGTCCAGGGTTGTAGGGCTCGAGTTTTGTTGAAATCTAGGCCATATGGATAATGGTATGCCACTTGCGAAAAAATCTTCTTATACTATCGTTTATAACACCAAAAATACGAGAATCACTATCTTCACAAAGGGTCACGGGCACGTTACCAGCTATTTTTGCTCTGTGCAAACAGTGAATATGCGTGCGCGCCAAACCTGTTATGATGCTATCCGGATCACGTGTTATTTACCAATACTTATTTATTATTTATTGTTGTTTTCCCACTCCAACATGTTATCAGCAAATATGTGTAAGTTTTATTGATGTATGTGGCCCTACATTTTAATTAAGGTTAATTATTCTCCACTAGGTGTACTGCTGAATTCAGGATGTGTTTGTGGCCATGCGCTAGGAATCTATTGATTTACAAATTTTAATGAGGGCTCATACCCCATTTTCTCTAAATTTACACACCGTTTACAATAGTAAGGATCCAAATGAATCTACCAAAGACTTAAACTGACAGTTTTCCGTTTACACTAGACCTACTGGTTTTGCACCAAATTGAATCTGATATCCGCACCGTTTGGGATAGCTATTCAAGGTTTAAGCCGGTTTTCCACTAGGCGAATTTGTTCGCGCGACGCGAAGCGATGAGATATCACGCATGGGTATTACACTTTTGACAAGCGAAATCCATCGCTGCAGCTCTTCGCCGCGATCAATTTCGTAGCTCGACCAGTTTCTACTTTCTTGAAGCGATCGAAAGCGATAACAAATCAAATTTTTAGAAAATAATCACAAGTCGCCAAAACAAACCAAACAGACAAAAGAACTCGTTTCCAAATTTTCTGAAAGGAGGTCATTCAGATTTTCTAATTGTTAGATGAGCGCCTAGTGGAAAACCTATGTCAAACTTTCGATGCGAAATTCATCGCGTCGCGCGAACAAATTCGCCTAGTGGTAAACCGGCTTTAATATGGCCTATTTGGGCTAGAACCGATGCAAACAAACATGGATCGGACACGAGGCACGGAAATTTTTCCTTGCGAGGCTATGCTAATGTTTGGCGCCAAAAGTGCTGGAAATCGCAGAAGGACGAACGATGTAAACGGAAAAAAATTATTTTGGGTCCGTTATTCGTTAGTCCTTATGCCCGTGATCTAGTTTCGAGTTTTAATTATTTTAATCACTTCTCTTATAACACTAGTCTTACAACTTGAATTACAACGAGATCTTGCTTGTGGGGTGCGCAAGTAAGAACGAGGTAATGTGAAGTTCATTCCTCTTTTCCTGAATAGATTCCAAGCAAACAATAGACACTTCCGCTTAAGATGAAGACTGGTTCTTTTCTTTTGTTTCTATCAAGGATTCTTCTAACTTGCAACTAAACATGCCAGGCACAAGAACGTTGGATTCGTTTCGTTCTCGTACCTAAGTAAATTATTCCCAGAATTACCTACGAAAATCCTCGATAGAAACAAAGGACTGACAGAAACGGCGGAAGCCTCAATTCTATTGCGATAATACATGTGCTATCCTAAGAGATTACTGATGTAAACCTCGTGATGCAAGGTCTTAGTGCAAATAATTTTGAAGGATTTATCTTTCGTTCACGCTTATGTTTTATGTTACATAACACCATTCAGAAAAGAATTACAGTACTCAAAAAGGTTTCTCGTTTGGAGGACTCAAAACTTAGGATAATCAAAGCAGGCTCCTCCTCAAGTTTTAGACACATTAGATACCTCTGTTCAGATCTTTGATCTCATGTACACGTTTTTTTTTTTATAAGAAACCGGTTTATAAGAAACCTAGAACTAGACACCCAAAAAGTTAAGAAACTTTTAGAACTAGGAGGAAGAAGTTAAGAAACTGTAGAAATTTTTGCGTCTGTTTTCCAACATACTGACTCACATTTGTGGAGGTAGTAATTAGTTCCCAAGCATTTCCGTGCGATTTCTCGCACCAGCGTGGCTAATTTCGTGCGATTTCTCGCATTTGTCGTTTTTACTGCAATTTATAATTTATGATTTATGATTAATCAAGAAACTGTTAAGAAACTTTTAGAACTAACTTTGGGCAAAAAATTAAGAAACTTTTAGAACTAGGCCCCGAGCTAGGTTTCTTATAAAAAAAAACGTGTATAAAGACTATAATATAAATATTACAAGTATTGCTAGTACATGTTTTTCTAGTATTATTCAAAATTACATGGAGATCTCCTGAAAACCAGCTTCGGCGGTCGCGCCACCGCCACTCTACTGTGAATGATTGAAAATTTAAGAAAAATGGAAATGAACTGTAAGAAAGAGCATTTCTTTTGAAATAACAGCAAAAGCCCAAATGCCTTCCTAACTTTAAGTCAGTTACCTCAAAGCTCTTATTTACTTACCCTATTACTTCAATTTAATACCTGGGTCGTTTACTAAATTCTTGAAATTTAAGGGGGTACTCATTCTAGAAAAGGCATTTATGAGGTAGGCGTTTATTATTAAATCAGCTGTTTTGAATCAAGAAATGTTTTAATTATGAAAGGTCTAAAATTTAAATTTGATGATTTTTCGTTTTTGGCAGAAAAACTCATAGCATGTTTTTTAACTCCATGAGAACGGCATATATTCGAATAAACGCCCAATTTTAAGGGTGACAATTTATATTCGGCTTTGCCGGTCCGCAGTGAAACCAGGATAACTTCAGTCCATCGTTCATACTAAAGTCAGTAAAACAACTCACGTATTGGTCCTTTTTTGGGGGGGGGGGGAGGCATTTCTAGCCCTACAACAAGGTCTTTAGATTCGTTACGAAATAGTTCTGATCTTTTTCGGCCTTTTTGGTAGTTTGAGCCCTTCCAAACGATAATAACGCCTCAAAGATGCAGCCAAACGATAATAACGCCTCAAAGATGCAGCCCTTAGCCCTATCTTATCAAGTCCTTAGCTGCTGCCCAGCCGTGGGTGCACCAATTCGTTGACACTTCTTCTCCACAGCACCCCGTCTTCTGCTTCACATGTCAGCACATGTCCACTCCATGCTCTTGCCATTCCACCTCTTCGAACTAGCTACATGCCAAGAATATTTGGATTTTCTTCTCTTTTTAGATCCTACTACAGGCTCTGGTTCAGTACGACATATTCTTTTAACTTCATTCTTGAACCATTCAGTTGTCTTCATATCCTTCCACGTTATTCAAAGCATTCTTCTGTATGTTTTCATTTCAAATGCTCTTTATTTCCGTTCACTGTTCTTACTCACAGGCCAACTCTCACAAGCATAGAGAAGTGTATACTCTACAACCATTTGCTAATAACATTTTATTTCTCAGGGTGATATTCTTCGCTCTCCAGGATTTTTCCAGTTCTGCTTTTGGGCTCTTAATCTTTCATATCTTGCTTGGATTTCTTTATCAAATTTCCCATTTTCTTCAATCCGTGCTCCCAAATATGTGAATATTTTGACTTTATCAAGCTTTGTCCCATTTACAATCACTTCTATTTATTCTTCTATTTTCAATACTTTCTGGTTTTCCAACTATCACAACTTGGCTTTTTTCTTTACTGATCTCCATCCCATAGTTTTCATGCATCTTCCAGCCTCCTTGTTAATTCTTGCAACCCTTCCGCACTTAATTCTATTAGATCGGAGTTTGTCATTTTTATTTTTCTGCCTGCACATCTCAAACACCCAGGATGGCTTTCGAGTGTATCTTTCATTAATCTACCCAGAAAAAAACTGCCGAACAGTATGGGTGATAGTAGCACCGTTGTCTTATATACAAAAGGTGTTAAAGCCAGGTTTTATAAACGCTCTTTGTACAAAGTTAATAAAAAAAGTCAAAATACCTTGCCAGATTTTTCATCATTGTCATCGTCTGTTAGAAAATCTCTTTTTGGATAGGGTATTGGCTGCCCACAGAACACACTGAAGTAAGAAAACACAAATCAAAAGCAACGAAGATAAATTAACATTGATATTTGTGTTATGTTTGGGTCTATTCTTTTTTTATTAGTTATCCGTATGTCTGTGGCTCTAGATGAATGAATCACCTCCACAAGTGTCCTTCCGAAGTCTAGCAGATCCAAACAAGAAACAGGACCCTTGTTGATAACAGTACTTTATTGTACTGAAAAGGTTACCCTGCATAAACATGTATGTTATTACTATTATTATTATTTTAAAGAACAGAAATATCTTCCGGAACTGTTTGAAACAAGAACATTTGAAAAACAGAGATTGAAGTAATGGTCTGGTTTCAGGCTTGGTTTTCACCAGATCGCTGTATTTTGCTAATGAAGTGGGCCGCACTGGCTGTGCTCAAAGTTTTGGATTTTTTGCTTAGCTGTGTTTATAAAAATGCCTTTTCTATATCTCCTCGCTGTGATTAGGCTTTGTAGCAATTTATTTAAGTATTTCCGTGGCAGCACTTCAAACATTGTTGCAGAAACCTGAAGCTGGGTCGTTGATATTCAATGGCTGCCAGTGCTAAGGTAACTAGCAAGTCGCTGTGGCAGCCACGGTGTAACAACGTAAGTTTTTTTAACGAAGTATGCGAAGAAACAATTTGAGTTGTTATACTTCTTCGTTCTCAAATTTATAAAACTACTGCGTTTTCCTGAAAATGTACCGATTTCAACTATACTCTATCGACGATATGGCAGTGCTGGCTTACAACAACTCAAATTTTTTCGTCGTATACTTCTTCGTTCTCAAATTCATAAAACAGATGTATATCTGGGAAACAGGCTTAAGATCCCGTCAAATTTTGACTTTTGCTCATGTAATGTCAAGTTTACTGCATTATCAAAACATCAGCGATTAAGAATCGTCTATCATTCATACTTACTCTTGAGTTGGCAGTGGTTCTTCTTGAAAATAAGGATCTTTCAATGATTCTTCCGCAGATATTCTGTTATTAGGATCCATAACAAGTAGTTTGGAGAGCTGAAGATTATAAGATATATATTAACTTAGTGCGTGTATGTGAATGTTTGAAGCCAAGAAAATTAATGGCCACATCGCTGTTACAAATTAAAATTAAACGTATAATAGAGGAAAGTTATTATTCTTTCGCAGGCTGAAACTTTACCGATGACTGGATGAATGGAGTTCATTAAAAGAATCCCTGCTTTTTTTTCAAAGAAAATACTATTTTATCCTCAATATTAGAGCAGAACGGCCAGAATGACGCAAAGCGCTGGTCACTACTTGCTCATTGCGTCAGTTAGAAGAAAGTTTGCGGCGAGGGGCGATTCACTCCTTGGAAGACTCGTACACCTTTGCTGCAAGTCCTATTGTTTTCTTGGAAATCCCTTGGAAGTCCTTTTGTTTTAATAGAAATCTCGTACGCTTTTTCGCAGAGTGAAATGCCCCTCGGTTTGCGGTGCATTAGCAAAAAGTGGCTGAAATACCAGCGGGTAGTTCGAATTGGCTAGACTAGTCAGCATTTCATCCGCAAAGGTAACTTTCTATACCTTTTTCTCCATCCATGCCCCACTACGATTCTCGGTCGCTTATTTGCAAATTCGTTTGAATTTCGCGCACGAGTTACTAAGCGAATTTCACATCTGAAAGATTTTTCGCATCAGGGAACATTACCAGAGAACACTATTCAAAGTAGCTTGCAATAAAACTCCCATTACCATAGTTACCATTAAAGAGTAAATCTTTAACGCTTTTTAAACATATTTTAAAATATATTTAAACGAAACGGCTATTTTGTTAGCATTGTATGCTATCTATGCTCAATCTAATAGGAAATTCAGATTTAGTGTTAGATGAACCTACAATTCTCACCAAAAATGCTGGGACACTTCGAATTTCAAATTATAGCTTTAACGACGCATACCCTCATGACTCAATTTTGGCGAAATTGATGTTGTCAATGGTCCCAACATTGAGTCGATGGGAGAGAATAAATATATTATAATGGGACCCAATTTTTAAGGTAAAACATACTTATAACATAATGTCCCCAATATTTTTGGCGATGATTGTAGTACAACAGGGAACTAGTATACTTTTTAACAGCAACTGTGGAAATTAAAAATCACAACAAAATTCGTACAACAGCTA
This sequence comes from Chrysaora quinquecirrha, assembly GCA_014526335.1. Classification (NCBI taxonomy): domain Eukaryota; kingdom Metazoa; phylum Cnidaria; class Scyphozoa; order Semaeostomeae; family Pelagiidae; genus Chrysaora; species Chrysaora quinquecirrha. The sequence continues at coordinate 686,484 of JACTAT010000029.1, read as the reverse complement.
GTTCACTATGAAGGCAAATTACGTGGTACCGTGTTGGAAGTAAAGAAAGACGCAAAACGAACGAGTCAAATAAGTTCTATACCTATTGGGCTATGTTCAAAGAAATTTTCAGATCATATGATGAACTTCATCTTCTAAAACGTTACATTTTTGGGATGTTCTTTCATGTAAATTATATTGGTTTTCGGCTGATAATATCTACCAATTTATACTTAAACCAGATAACTAAAAGTGGTCACTAGACCTCTTTTTTCAAGAAAATGCATATGACTGAATGGCTTAGGCGGTCATCCCAAGGTCGTTGGTTCCTACTTCGTCGGGACCCATTTCCACAAGCCTATAGTCAACTCAGCTGTTCATCATTCCGTAGTCGGTACATGAGTACCCCGGGTATTCGTTATAGAATATCAGTTTGGGGCATAAGCCGTAGGTCCACATCTGAAATAATGCTACCAAAAACCAGAACCTGCGTAACCAAATAAATATCCTGGTTACTATGCTTATTTGCATAACAATTCTTAATATTGAGATGTATTTGACTAAATTGAAACTGTCTTCAAATAGTAGAAATGTTAAACAGCCTGACACTTAAAAAAGTCGCTATTACAGTTATAAATTATATCATTATTCCCATAACCTAAGTCAACTAAATTCTCACTGTCAGTTAATTTTAGAAGGTTGAAATAGTTCGTCCGGTATGTCAATTAGGCAATGATTTTGGAACAGTGCAAATTAGTCTACCAATTTCAATTCTCTTCTGCTATAAAGCGCTAAACTATGTCCGAAAAAAATGAGAAAAAAACGGGACGTTTAGATTTGGACGATAATCTAATCATCAAAATTCAAGACCAACAAGAAAAACAGCAAATTAAGTGATTTAAAGACATGCTGTTTACATATGATTAAGACATGCAATCATTTAGCAAGCTGCTAAAAAATCTGTTTGTAATGAATAATTAGCTCGGCTGTAGTTTTTGCAGTGATCCCGCAGTTTAATATGACATATTAATGAACATACTTAATTATTGAAATACGTGATTTGCAAATATTTTCATATGGTAGTAGTTCTTACACTCTCCACTACGTTCAGATTTAAACGCATGTCAGAGCACCTCTTTGTGCATACATGAAGGAAAAATGGATTCGTTGACGGTACATGGCCTTCCAAAGGTTTTCATATCAAAGCGACCTTTACTTAAATTAATTTGGGCAGCAGTTTTCTTATTTGCGTGTTCCTTGCTTGGCTTTTTTCTGCTCGAGAGAGTTACACAGTACAATATGCGTAAAACCTCTGTTAGGTTCGAAAGAGCAACCGCCTCAAGTATGAATCTTCCCACTTTGACGATCTGTGATACTGATCTGCGATACGACGAACAAAGCATTGAGTTCACCGAGTTTCCTAACAGTTGCATGAACCAGTCAAGTAATGAAACAACAAAACTATTTCGTTACGGTTGCAAATTATTCATGTCGCAGGTCGGGTTTTCATGTGTCTACGATTTCAGCTCAAAATGTAATTTCCCAAAGCATTTTTCACCATTGCGTAATTACTATCAGTGCTTCACTTTCAACAAAAATGGGACGCTTGTTCAGTCAATCAATGAACGAAACAATGGCATCGATTTGTTGCTGTTTAAAAATACAAGTGATAGCAACACAGAAAGTGTTATTGGTAATAATCCTTTAAGGAGATTCAGTCAAGGCCTACGATTATTTATACATGCTTCAGAAAAGACTATGGGCATGTCACAGGAAAATGCTATTTCCTTGACCCCTGGCTACCAAGTTGAAGTATCATTGACAAGAAAAGTCATTAAGAGACTACCCAAGCCATTTGCTTCAAAATGCTCTAATGTGACCAGTGTCAAACAAAGGATTGGTGGTACATACACCAGAAAAAACTGCCTTACGTCATGCTTATTCAATCAAATATACGAGAAATGTGGCAAAGTTACAGAACATGCGCTGCCATACATGCCCTTGAAGGACTATCCAACCACAAAAAAGTTCATAAACGACAACGTATACAACTTATGTCGTTTGAAAGATGTTTTTAGTAAAGGGCTGTCACTTTGTGATTGCCCACTCCAATGTCAAGATGTTGTCTATGAAACACAAATCACACAGAAACCATGGCAGGCGTCGGCGTTATCAAATTCAATGAGAAGTCAATTGGGAGAGTTTTTTAACATTCCACCAAATGAAGTGAATCTCGATCTAATGAATGAAAATATCATTCACCTGAAGGTGTTTTTTGATGATTTTACGACATTGAGTATAGTAGAGCAAGAAATGTACAGTCTTGAAAGTTTGTTATGTGATTTTGGTGGTCTCATGGGATTGCTTATTGGCGCATCTGCAATTTCGCTACTGGAAATTCTATGGACGCTGACTCAAGTTTTGTTCAAGAAATGTCACAAAAGCAAGGTGAAGACTGCAGACAATGAACTTATGGAACGTACATAAAAAACCCATAAAGATGACACTAACATCACACGTCCTGCTATTCAATGCTATTTATCTCTGTTCCTTGATCAAAACTTGCAACATAAATTCACTTGGTATTTAGTCAGCATTCACCTAATTTTTGCTGTCATTCAAGTATTCAAAAAGCATTCATTTACAGTAGCATATTTATGAACAGCTAGCATTCATGTATAACTCGAACATTATTCACTTAGTATTCATTAATATCTAGGCCTATCTAGTACAATATATTAAAAGCTAAGCTTATAAACAATCTGTCTTTCTTTAAGTTCAAATGGTGAAAGCAGAAAGATGTTAATACTCGGAATTTGTTTCATCTTATATTTTCTGAAATTGTCTGGTACTAATAGTATGTCAAGCCAACAATCACCTTGTGTTTTCTTAATATAAACATATCTTTGTCCTCGAAAATCGTTTAAAAGATATCTCACACTTATTAGAAATCGCAACACTGACAGCGGTATAATAAGTAATTCATATTTTTCAAGACAGAAAATGAACAGATCTTTCCCGAAACGTTGCCCTACAGAATATCAAAGGCTTGTCATGATAAGTGGTGGCTATCATGTCTAATACGATGGACATATATGTTCAGTGAAAAAGTAACTTCAATTAAATTTTGAATGAAATTGTTGAGATATCAACAGAATTCGTTCACTAGAACCAAACTTACATATATCGTTGGTGATCATTATCCCCATTCAGGAGGTTGAGCGTCAAATTCTCTTTAACTCTCTGGATCTTTAGAGCCAGTAAAGAAACCAATTTAGAATCAAATGTTGTGCAAACTGACTAATTTCTCTAGCCGGGCCTACACTTAGGCTCTTTTAAACTTTTTCATTGGCTTTCAATATCTATATGTGCTTAACTAATCTGCTACGTCAGCTCCAAAGAAATAACCGTATTACGCTCCATCAATAATGTCACATATTACATAAAGTAAGGAATGTAACAAGCAAGTCAATTCTGCTTAGGGTTAAAACCCTTTGTAGTTTTATATTTATAGCTAATATTAAAATTGTGTTAAAATGGGTTTCAGCTATAGCAGATGAGTTACACAAATATTTAATGTCTTCATATTAATTATCTAGTTTCTTTTTGAATGAGTTCAATGATTTGGCATTTACTACGTATTCTTAAGATGTTTCCATCCATTCGCAACCCTGACAACATAGAGCTTCTTTCTAACGTTTACTTCGGGTCCTTTTAATTCCCATATGCGCAAATTTTCAACACAGACTCAACATCGTAACAAGCATTAATGTGTTTGCATGTTTCAATCACATCAACCCGGAATCTCTGTAATCTAACTTACAAGACCAAAACGCTTGAATATCTCTCGCCTAGAAAATCTCTTGTCATAGCCCAACCTCGTCCCCAAGGGTGAGTAGGCCTCTACGTGAAACTCCGCTGTCCATATTCGAACCTGGTATCGGCCTTGTCTATTCGCAATTTCATTTGCTGTCCAAACAATAGAAATTTTAAGTGACGTCACAGTTGCTTCAAAACTTCACACCAAAATAGACCGAAAACTATGTGAAAAACATCTATAAAAACCAAGAAATGATGCTACACGAGTTATTGTATCTTGCCTGACAGTTATCAATGAAATTCTTTGCATTTCCTTTCTAAGAACATCTGCTCCCAAATCAATTTGACGGTTGAGATTCGAGGAAATTCGATTTGGGGTCTGGGGAGGAGGTTGGTCATAGCCAAGACATATCAGTTCGGCTACCATCTTACATTTTCTTTTCTGAAATTTTCGACTACCTTTATATAATTTTTCTGGTAAAGGGGTCTATACAATGTTGCCGTGTTCTAATTGGGGTTTCACTAAGCTTGTGATAGCGTTTTATACATTTTCTTGTCTTTATAATCATAGGATCGCCTCATTAATCCTAAATTACCACTTACTTGGATAGAAACTCTGTCTATATAGTGTGTAGAATATTACAAGATTATAAGAATGAATGCAAGTGTTCAGGGTACCTACCAAATGGAATGCTTTCCCATCTGACCTAACTTTGTGTCTCTCCATGTACTTCGATAAACTGCTACTTGCATAACTAATGAAAGAACAGCAAGAAGCAACTCATTCTAGAGAAACATTTCATTCGATTCGTATGAGAGTGATTGCTTTCAATAAGAAACTGGATGATTGTGTACTGGAAGGCAGTAAAGATGATTTCGAAAATGGTATTATGACGATACATCATGCATGGATTGCAGTGAAAATTTCCATTATTGATGCATAGTAAAGAAGATTATAGGACGAAAGTTCCGATCGCTAAAGCCTGAAACAGCGCTTAGCGACATTATCGACACATCGATATTAGCGACACCGAAAGCGTTGAAAAAAGGTTCTCCAAATACAACTTACAGTCATGTGCAGAAGATTAAGACCACCTGTCATTTTTCCTATTTTATCACATCAACTTCAAAATTCTGCAATATGTCTAAGCAAAACCAATTCACATCCCTGTACTGGTATTCTATGTAATCTTAGACTTACATCAAGCACACCAATGTAATGCAGCTAGAAAATTATAGGAATTGGCATGTTAGCAGAGTCTTTTGCTTCAACTGACTTATTGTAATCATGAGTAATAGGGCCTTAGTGACTGAAGTTCATCGTGGTCAAATCACTTTCTTTAAAACACAGGGCTTTTCTGACTGTGATACAAGTAAAAAGGGGATGCACCAAAACATCAGCAACACCCCACATTCACAACAACACACACTGCTCGCATGCAGCAACATATAAGTCCACATATAAGTTTGCTTCATATAAGTCCAAAGTTACATAGAATATCAGTATGGGGATGTGAATTTGTTTCTTTTAGACATGTTGCGTGATTTTGAAGTTGACAGAAAAAAAGAAGGAAAAATGACAGGTGGTCTTAAACTTATGCACATGACTGTAAAATATAAAGTGAGCAGCAGAACGAAATGACTAATGTGATTCAATCCCACTGGGGATGCCGTATGTTTTGCGACGTAACTGATTAGTCAGCTAAGAAGTACTATAAAGTAATGCTGTGTACGATGATATACTGAGAAACACTGGGATTAAGCGTTAAGTACCGAGATAAGTAAAGAAGCATTTAGGAGAAAGAAGAATGACCAAGAAGTACTAAAAATTACTGATGAGTCGTAAGGCTACTTAACAAAACCACAAAGATTGAAGCAGTATCTACAAATGATTAGACAATCTATAAAGTTTTGAGAACTGCCCAGAAGTATGAAAACGTATGGAGAAGTAAAATAATTGCTTGTTAGTCCAGGGAAGTAGTAGGAAGTACTGGAAGAAACAGATAAGTACTTGGAAGTGCTGAGAAAAACTGAGAAGTACAATTAATTACTGATACGTTATACAGATAATTAGCAATTAAATAAAACATTGAAAGTATCAAGAAGTACCGACACAGCCTATAGAGTGTCGAAAATTACCCAGAGAAGTACAAAAACGTATGGAGAAGTACCAGTAAGTAGAGGGAGGAAAAAAAAGAGTATTTTCAAGTGCCGAGGTAAACAGAGAAGAACAATAAATTACTATATTTACAGAGTACTAAAAAATACCATCAAATTTTGATAAGTATCAAAAGGTAGTGGGGTAATCTGTAGAGCGCCGAGCACTGACGTGTGGCACGAGATAGCTATTGAAAAGTATGAACGAGTACTAAAAAGTACCAAGAAGTACAGCGAATCACTGAGTGGCACTGGAGAGTACCACGAAAAGTAGCTGTCAAGAAATACTAAGAAGTGCTGAGAGGTGCTAGAGAGCACGGTGAAGTACCAAAAGTACCAACAGGAAGAGTTGCAATTCCATGTCTCCAAAATGGAACTTATTTGAGAAAATTGTGACGGAGAGTAGTGGGAATAACGCTTTGTTAGCTTGTGTTACTGTACTTTGTTTGCGTTACGAAAAAATAAAAACATACTTGTGTTTCTTGAAATCTTTCATGAGTGTACTGTGTTCTGGCATTTTCCTGATATCTTCCCAGTCCTTTTCTGTAGATAACGGAGAAGAAATTATGCAAATTAATGTCTGGCACTTTATTTGAAAATAGCAAGAAGAATCAGAACGTTGTCAGTTCTAAATGCTATGTCGATATTGTGCACAGTTATAGCTAGTTGCAAACTGCGGATCGGCAATTTTTAGAAACTAATCTTTTATAATAGATTGGTCGATATGACCGCACTGCCGTCTAGATCCTAGTTAACCGCAAGTTGTGAATAGTTCTAGAAAAGTGGGCATGTTTGACTTCTACCATTAGTTACCAAATGATTCTAGTCAGTCACAGTCGACATCAGTGCTCCTAGGACCACGATCAACTACAGTATATCCAATGAGCTCTGACATGTTCTTGACATGTTGACATAAGTTACAACTAGTTGGCATAGTTCTATCGTATCGTAGGTCGACGTAAGCCAGGCTTAACAAATCAGGAATATAATGACTAAGTTAACACACTAGAGCACTCTATTGAGAAAGAGTAAATGAAGCAAATGTTATGTATATTTATAGCAAATTATTGTAAAGATACTGAATGAGGGAAGAGGAGGCGCAAACACACTTCAAATCGAGCGTCTTTTTCTATCATACGCATCGACAAACTGCATATATAAACAAAATGTAATTTTATAAAACCCTAGCACCTTTAGTGGACAGGAATCATTAATAGAAACTATGAACATGGTAACCAGTAATTAATACCCTTTTAGATACGTTAGCCATTTACTGGGGACGAAAGCCGAATGAAGGATGCGCTTTTGAATGCAGTAGAAACGAGGCAAACCCTTGTCCGTTGACGGATGGGTGGTTAGAGAAAGGTTGTTAAGCATTCTGAAAATAAGAATCTGCTCTAATCGCCGAGTTTTCTTCCTGTACGGTGAATTATTTTAACGTTCCACACAACGTATAGACCATTTACATGAAAATAACTGTGCATGACAACATAACAAAAAGACTTCTCTTACCTTGAGGGAAGCCCATGACAGTGAATATTCGATCAAGTTGGTCACGGTTATAAGGAGTTGTTGTTTTGATATCTTCTTGACGGCAATGAAATATTGGTTCAGATGTTAATAGTTCAGCAAATATGCACCCAATCGCCCATATGTCTAAAACACAGGAAAAAAGACATACAAAATGATAATCATAATATACATATTCATAGAGATTAAGAGCTCATCAATACAACATTACTTTTTCAGCAAGGCCTGTGTTAAAATAAAAATACATTAAACTAACTATTATTGTAATAAACCATGATACATATAAACATCAAGAAAATTAAGAGAGTAAAATTTACACTGAATTCTGAAATATGCTGAAAATATTCTAAAACATTCTTAAATATTAATAAATATATAAATAAATATAAATATAAATATAAAAATAAAAATATAAATATAAATATATATATAAATAAAAATATAAATATAAATATATATATTTATATAAATATCTCTATTACTAATATGCTTAAATGCAAATCAGGTTTGCCATTGTTCTGTTCCCCGTACTGAGCCTTATAAACGGTCGGACATGAAAGGCTTTTTCCCTAGGCCACCAAGAGATGCGCTTCTTTTTTTAATCGATCCCGTTTCTGGCCGGACACTGTTTTAAGATTTTGCTAAGCGTTTTGAAACCTATAAGTTGGTTAAAACTTCGATTTTCTTTCGGTTCGAAAAAGTTTTGATTTTCATGGCGGCCATCTATTGTTCCTCTCACCACACGCACAGTGATTCTTTTGTCCTGCGGAAGTATTTCTTCTTGATTGTTTGTTTATGTTGCTGAGCTGGCGTTCGGCCTAAAATTATTTCAGTATTTCAAATGGAGGAAATTGCCGAACTTCTCGAGTTTTTTACTCAGAAGTCTTGCTGTAAATGTCTCTTAAATTTCTTCAAAAAGTTGGATATTATTTCTGCCGTTGATTCCATGAATATTTCTCATGATTTATCACGCATCCCGGCTCTTTTGTCCTGTCTTTGGATTTTCTTCCGCTTAGAGGAAATAATTTATTTTGAAATCTTACGAGGAATCTTGCCCATATTCTTTCGGGTTTCAAGAAGAGTTCTTGCTCTGATAAGCTTCAGAAATCCCCACGGTAAGAGTTGTGTTTTGCTCTCAGTTTCGTCTTAAAATTTTCCACTAATAACGCAGTTAAAAGTTTTTAAATCACTTGTGCACGCAATGTAAACAAAACAAACACGTAAATGAAACGCAAATCTAGGCCTAAATTTTTTTGGGTTCCTTGAAGAAGTCAGACTTCAAGCACAAAAAAGGGAGGGGGGTTTAGTAATAGAGATATTTTTTATGAAGGACATTTGAAATTGAAGTTTTGGAATTTTCTCTTCGATAGGAGAAAAGGAAGATTATTGAATTTACCCAGAAGTAATTTCAATAATTTTAATAATTTTAGTAATTTTAATTAAGTGCAGACAGATTATAAACATTTTGTGACATAGTTCAAGTTGACAGAACACAGTCACAGATATCCCTCACCTATATGTATACCACTTGCTCACTATGGTATGGTGACAATTATGATGAAGATTGTGATGATGATGATGATTATGATGATGGTAATGATGATGATGATGTGGATGATTCTAATGGTGATTATAAGGTTATAGTTGATGATGGCAATAATGATAATTTTAATGGTGACGATAACTATGATGATGATGATGATGATGCTCTTTTTTGTCCACAGTTTAATACCCTTTTATCAATTCTCTTATGTGTTTACCATTACAAGTAGACTAGCTTTTTAACTTGACGCCCGCGATGCGAGTGAGCTTCTATGACACCAGCGATGCGAGTGAGTTTCTATGATGCCAGCGATGCGAGTGAGCTTGGAGCCTTCTGAACCAGTTTAGCCTTGGTTAGCTCCCATGGCATCCCACAACCTCCCGGACTCTGGCGAAAGTTTAAAGGCTGCCTTTTAAAAAGCCTTCTGAACTTTCGCTAGAGTCCGGGAGGTTAGCTCATGGCATCCCACAACCTCCCGGACTCTGGCGAAAGTTCAGTATATTCTTAAATATTCTTAAATATTCGAAAATATTCTTAACTAAATAATTTAAAACCGGTACGAAAATAACTTATCTATTTGGCGATTTGAAATCTGTTGCGGCTCGGTCCTGTTACTCTGTTCAACTCAACGAGTATTTGAAATTTCGTCCCAAGTCACGCCAGAGCTCCCACAGTTTATATTGTTTTCTCTGTTTGCAAAGCAAAAGAAATCACATATTCCAAGAGGTCCATTTCGTAATTTTCGAACAAAGTACAACGAATTTTCGAGAAGCGGTTGCTTTGACTTGGAAAGAGTGATAGGACCGAGCCTCGAGCCACATACGGCGTTTAATTCATTGATTTTTGCTTGATTTCAATTTCATAGAAATTTACTCACAGGAAAAATTACTTGAATTATTTAATCTGGGGTGGGGGAGTTATCAAATCTATCTTTTCAGGCCTACATGACAAATATGTTTTAACTATTACGATATCGACAAATCAACATCAAGGCTGCATAAGGCGAAACTCTCAATCTGTGTTGGTTCTCCATATGTATGTTGTTTGGGTCAAAAATCTTGAAACTCAATGCTCGAAGGACATTTTCTGTCCAAATAAGGTAACAGAATGAAAGTAATCAACTCAACAAGCTTCACAAAATTTGGTGAAGCGTAAAAGTAAGAAATATAACAAAGCTTTTACCTATAGCTTTCGTATAATGCTTTGCACCAAGTAGTAGCTCGGGAGCCCTATACCAGAATGTGACAACAACAGGATCAAGATCTGCTAATGGTTTCAAAGGAGCATTGAAGAGTCTTGCGAACCCCATATCAGCTGTAAAGAACAAAGCATTCCAAAGTGAAAATTTAAATCTCCTCCAGTAAGCTTAAAGGCCTTTCTAAACTAGGAGACATGTCTCGCGAGTCATTGTCGCGCGTGACATGTCCCTTCGATGGCTCCCAGTTTAGCCACCTCGGAAATTTTGTAGCGTGTGACAAAATTTGTAGCGAGACACACACAAATGTTTCTAGGAGACGACAAAACATTTCCTTTCTCCATGACTAGGGGCACGTGTACTTACTTGTCACTGGCATGTTTAAGAACCCTGGGAGACACGACAGAATAAAATTTCGCTCGTGACATATCTCCTGGTTTAGCCATAGCTTAAATGTTAGGAATTGGCTAAACGATTAAAGATTGTTTGTCAAACATTTGAAATTTGCCTTTCACGCAGACTGAGCTACTGTTTGGCCATGCCGCCAGAAAATGTTTGCTTTACATTTGTACTTGCATCCAGAACCAAATGTTTGAGAACTATTTCAAAAACATCGAGAAACAAATTGTGTTATATGCTTATCAAGCAATGTTTTGTGACGTGGCCTAGTACAAGGAAATTTCAAATGTCTGAAAAACAAGATCTTTGAATTTACCTTAGTTAAGGTGGCTGTTAATTAGGTATCCAAAACTGAAATGAAATATTCTTCAAAACAAAAATTGATGAGAAGTAAAAAATACTAGCTTTACCGATTTTTATGATTCCTCTCTTTGATCCTTCACCCATCACAAGAATATTGGCTGGTTTCTGAAAAAAAATTTGCTTCACTCTTTTTCATAATTATTTTATATCCTATAACTATTTTATTGTTTTTCTTTTATATATAAACAATTGATCCTTTGCACTTCGCCCAGATCTTTGTTTAGCTATATCGGAAAACGCCCCAAAAATGCTAAGTCATTGTTTCCCTAGCTAAGCTTGCAAGGGGTGAAATGTTTCTTTTAAAAGGATTTTGGAGTCAAGCATTCGTAAGGAGAACGTAGTGCAATCTATAATAATTTAAAGGAGAGTGATTCACTCAAGACACTAGAAAGGTTTACTTACAAAGCGTTAAGAATGAGGACTGTTTCACTTGATGACCATTAGTTCGCCCCAGGCAAATTGTATGAACATATGGCAATTTTTGGGCGATTGTTTACATATGGAATTTTTTCAAATCGATCACAGATTTTAAATCTAATTTAGTTTAGTTGCTGTCTAACACAAGGAAGTGTGTGAAAAAGACCTAAACCCTAATGCCGTTTGACTCTTCGTTCTTTTATTCTATTTTTTGACTGTTTGGTTATGGTGCTACGTTTTGAAGTTGTTCTTGTCATTCTTTCGTTATCTCTATGACACACACTCTGAGTCATTCTCACATATAAGACTGAACGACAAGTCATCGGAGAAGCTCAATAGAACACTGCATTCATGGATTTTTTGAAATAATATATTATTTAGATTTACTATATTGCTGAGCATTCTGGATTGATGGATGAGTTGAAACTCGCAGATTAATTGCTGTATAAAACAATCAACAGAACTGAAGTGACTTGACACGGACCCAAAAAATACATATGATTTTCTATTGTATATCTCAATTGAAAGACTTCTTGTTTTTGCGGTATACTGTCCAGATTCTTGGTTACTTTTCGTTTTGTTTTATTCGTTTAACATGCAGCCCTCTATTATATATAATATAAGGTATTCCATTAGCTTCTTTCAATTTGAGTCTAAAGTCTAAACTCAAACCATTTGTAGATGGCACTTCTAGTTGGGTGAAGGTGAAGGTGAAATGGTGTTTTAGCGCCAGTCGCTAGGATCTCAGTAGTAGGTTAGCTAATCGAGATCTCGACCCTGGCCGTGACGCTACCGTGGCTGGGCTCGAACCCTGACCAAACTGAGCTCTTGACACCACAGGTGAGCTGGATTACACCACGACGTCACAGCACCTCCGCAGCACCTCCACAGTACCTCCTAGTCTGTGAACCCAGATGAAAATTCATACGTAGGGGAGGGAATTTTGAAAAACTAGAGCAGGCTGTTATAAAAAAATAATTGTAACACAACATTATGGACTACACGCTGCAACTGAAGACCTTGTTGTTCCTTACAGATAATTGTTTTAGCAGTTGTTGCAGATGTAAAAAGATGCAAAAAGCTACAACACACATTCAAGTATCATTAACCTACTTAAAAGGTTTTTGAATGTTTACCTCTAAAAATTATTGGCCCTGTAACAAGGAAGCGAGCAGTCTTATTTCATGACGCGAAAAATCCAGCAATAGGGAAATCTGATACAATCGGTATGAATTTGCAGTCAACGTTCCTGCACTGAAAATCTTAGAAACAACAATGACTGAGCACAATATATATAGGCTGGCCCAGACTGACCTTATATCACAACGTTGGTTAGAAAACATACCAAGTCCCTATGCAAAACCCAATTTGAATGCAGATACAGTATTCCATCAAGTATCTGATATAACAGTGACTTCACCATGCTTTTTGGGACAGGAACAGTCTTCTTGTGGGCTTTTGATGCTCGGTTAAATTTTATAATGTGCTGTAAGATAAATTAAATAAATATCAAAAAAGCGATTAGTGAATACATATCTTCCAGAGGAATATTTTCCCGCCCTTGCCCCAGCTATTTTACTACAGGGTGGCCCAAAAAAGGGACCCCCTTAGGTAAATAATTTCTGAATAAATTTTCTCAAGGAGGAATTTTATCAAATTTGTACCAGGTAATATTCAAGTCAAGTGCGCTATCATGTAGAAATATGTTGGTGATCACGACCATTTATGTATGGTCAGTCATATTAGAGAAGTGTATTGAGCAGGATTGAGGACATTTTGAATATCATTTGACTGAAAGAATGAGTTATTGATTTTTCTGTTTTGTTGCGTAAGGATTACGTAAGGGTATAAAGTTGCATATTTTGTTACAGTATGTTTTTGGATTGTAAAGTTTCAAAGTTAATTTATTCAGAGATACTAACCCATATCATCATGATATTTACACGATATATCTCACTTGAGTTGAAAATCATGTAGTAATAATTTCATGAAATTCCAACTTAAGAATAAATTATTCATAAATTATTTAGTTAAGGGGTCCCTTTTTGGGGCCACCCTGTATATACACATCTTACATTTTACTACATATAACGTTTGTGAGATTATCTATATACAAAGAAAAAAATATTATTCCAGTAGCGCTTGTATAACATATATAAATTTGATGGGTTGGAGAATCACAGATACTAGATGCACCTAGAAAGCGAGATATCCACCAAAGAACGAATACTACCCTGACTACTAACCTACCTTCACTGGGCAATCTAAGGGTAAATAACATAAAGGAAAGGCCAATTATATTGATTCTTAAAATTCAAGATATTTCCAAGCTATATTCGAAGATATTCGAATATTTCTAAGCTATATTGCTTCAAAATATTAGAATACAAGACAAGAGAGCACAAGTATAAATAATTAGATGCAGAATATTTCGTGACCGAAATTATGAAAATGAGTATAAATCTTCAGATGCTCGCAGGTCATTGTAGAAAATATTTATTTTAAAGAATAAAATTTGCCACTCAATTGACGAATCGATAACGCTGTTGTCTTTAACACAAGCAGCAGAGATTTGTGCAACGTCGACCATAAATTTCAGAGAGTTTAGAGACAGCATATTTAATTTCAACAGGTACTAGTGTACATCGCAGCACGACTCGAGTAGTTCAACGAAGCCCTCGTGCAAATCTCGCTCTGTTTCGGCGATGAGCATTGTGACAACGCAACAGCCTGCACAGTAAAGCTTGATCATCATCATCACCACCATCATCATCATCATCATCATCATCATCAGCATCATTATCATAATCTTCATGATGTTCCATAGCCACGATGCCGCACTTAGACAGGATCCATCACAGTCTTCCATTTTCTAGATCACTAGCCAATCCTGTGGCTTTCTGGATTAACATGTTTGTCCATTTTACAATATTTTAAAGCCACCCTATTCGAGGTCTTCCTCTTCCTCTCTTCCCAATAGTTCGACCATGCAAGATAGTATTGGTTAAACTCAATTCTTCAATATTTCTAGTGACATTTCCAAACCATTGTAACTTTCTCCTTTTAATTAATGATAGGAGTGTCTCATAATTTCCAGCTTTGCGTACAATTTCACCTTTAACACTTTCATTGGTTTTGTTGGCTGCATACGGTTTCTGCAAAAGTTTTTTAAGCGCTTCGTTTCAAATGAATTTACTTTCCTTTCAGCTTCTGTGTTAATTGAAACCGAAACATAGTCTTAAAAGAGATGCCTTTATTTTTAAGAGATCAAATCTTACTTTTTCAGCGCTGATTTCCACGATCAAATCGATGCAGGCTGCAAAACGTAAATTTTTCATCAACATTACGTTGACCATCGCATTATAACAAGAACTTTCTAGAGCTTCTGCCGTGGATGAACTCCAAGAATACGTTGGACAGATAGTGTGAAAGAACACATCTTTGTCGAACATCTACTTTTCATTTAAACCTTTTACTTGGTTTGTCGCCAATCAGAACTAAACTCTTGGCATGGTTGTGAAGTGATGTGATCATGATAATGATACGAGGTCTGTTTCTCTATGGTACAGTGGTTGTTTGTGTTTCATGTATTTTTCCATTATATTATTCGTTGGATACATATTTGTTGTGTCGTGCTTCATCCATCTTGAACACCTGCTTAAAGTGAATCAACGGATACAGAAGTGACAAGCGTCATAGGACTGAGCAGTCTATAAAAAGATCATTCTCTTTCGCTAATGAATAATGCACCGACTCTGTTGTGCGGAGTATAAGATCATGACCGTGAGAAATTGAAATTGAAAAGCAAAGCAATTCAGTGCGCTATTTTCAAAATGCTTAAATGTCTTATCTCCGGTGATGCTCTTTTAGCATCATCTGGCTTCTCTTTTATGGTCTTTTACATTCGATTTAGCAGTATATGCAGTAAACTTTTCTCACATTTCCTTGCATTTCCCTTTTTAGCAATGGTATGATTATAGATTCTGCCCACTTGGTTGGCCAAGTTCCAGTGTTCATTGTAATGTTGCAGATTTGAAGAAGCATATCTGTCATTTTCTATCCTCCATTTTTTTTAATCTCTGCCGCGATGTCACCATTTCCGAGAGATTATCTGGTTTCAATTTCTCAACTTCAGTCTCCTTTCTTATTTTAACTGGTTCTTCTGTCAAAATAGTCTAGCGGATGTCATCCAAGCAGTCATCTGAAGTGTAGCATAGGTGGTTGTAAAGTTCAAAGATCAAAGATCAAAAATCAAAGATCAAAGTTCAAAGATCAAAGATGAATCATCAATGGCATGACTGCCAATATTGAAAAACGATCTGGAGAGATATCATATTTGTCCATGGTTAGCGCAGCAATCTGTGAAATTTTTTCAATATCTGTTGTTTGAATGATTTGTAACAGTGTATCATCAACATATCAGGAAAAATACTTCCAATCAATGTTAGTAAGCATAGCTAGTTAGTTAGTTAGCTGTTTAGTTATTTAGTTAGTTAGTTAGTTAGTTAGTTAGTTAGTTAGTTAGTTAGTTAGTTAGTTAGTTAGTTAGTTAGTTAGTTAGTTAGTTAGTTAGTCAGTCAGTTAGTAAGTTAGTAAGTTAGTTTAGTTAGTTAGTTAGTTAGTTAGTTAGTTAGCTAGCTAGTTGTTAGTTAGTTAGTTAGTTAGTTAGTTAGTTAGTTAGTTAGTAAGTAAGTTAGCTAGTTAGTAAGTAAGTTAGTTAGTTACTTAGTTAGTTCGTTAATTAGTTTGTTTGTGTGTTTGTTGTCTAGTTAGTTAGTTAGTTAGTTAGTTTGTCAGATAGTCAGATGGTTAGTAAGCATAACTTGTAAGTTAGTTAGTTAGTTAGTTAGTTAGTTAGTTAGTTAGTTAGTTAGTTAGTTAGTTAGTTAGTTAGTTAGTTGGTTGGTTAGTTAGTTAGTTAGTTAGTTAGTTAGTTAGTTAGTTAGTTAGTTAGTTAGTTAGTTAATTAGTTAGTAAGTTAGTTTGTTTGTGTGTTTGTTTTCTAGTTAGTTAGTTAGTTAGTTAGTTAGCTAGTTAGTTAGTTAGTTAGTAAGTTAGTTTGTTTGTGTGTTTGTTTTCTAGTTAGTTAGTTAGTTAGTTAGTTAGTTAGTTAGCTAGTTAGTTAGTTAGTTAGTTAGATAGTAAGTTAGTTAGTTAGCTAGTTTTTATAAATTAACTAGTAAAATTGACCTTTTCTACAATATTATTGAAAGAAAACAACAATAGGAACATAAATTCATAACTCATACCCAAAGATCATGCTCAGCATAATCAAACAGCAGCCAAACTCTACGATCAGAGTGTGATAAAAACACTCTCTTCAATGAAATCACATTTGGATGTTTCAACTCACGAAGCAACTAAAAAATAACAGGAATATTGATCTTTTTCTTAAACAAATGGTAAGATTGTTTTAAAAAACATGTTAAATACGATGAAAATGGCACTGAATTGAAAACATACTGCTATTTCCCTGCATGCTGACATCGATATTCCAGCACCTTCAATTTGTTTTAGGGCATATGTGTTTTCATCTTTGCTAAAAAGTAAAACACTTAAAATCAAACTTTACAAAACATAGCTTGCTAAGAATAATTGAACAAAACAAACTTTTAGAATTGAGTGACCAGCAACAAATTTGGACATAAGTTTACATTTTGGTTAAACCAAGCCTGGTTTCCATATTTTCATAAGGGATGTCCCCCTTATTTCCTCCTTGTTCCCCTTATTTCCTCATGTTCCCATCTAATTGTAAGCATAGTCAATTTGAATATGTTGTAAGTAAAGGGGACACACAGGTCTATTCTCAAGAAGTTGTTGTTGTCAGCACAAAGCAATAATACTGGGATATGCTATGGTCCTTGTCAATGTCAACAATAAAAAACATGATCACATTTAAAAATTCATGTTCCCATTACATAGTAAAACAGGGGAAATGAGGAGTTCATTAAAAAACGTCAAACCAATATTAACTTTTCTCTGATCTGTTCCCATTGACACGGTCAACAATTTCCCATACAATCACAAGCGTCCCATAGAGAGGGGGCTTTGGGATTTCACGGAATGCAGGTTTGGCTGATTTCGCCCTTGGGTTTTCAGGTTTTCCCCAAAAATCATGCGGGTTTTCGGGTTAAGTATATTTAACGGGCAACGGGTTTTGCCATTTTTCTAGCTCGGATTTCGGGTATTGTAGTAAAAAATGTGCAGGTTTTTGGGTTTTAAACCTTACAAAGGATATCAATGTGTAAAATTCTTAAAACAGTTGTTGAAGCTAAGGTAATTCGGTTTTTGGGTCTGTCCCAATTTTCTTCTGGGTTTTCAGGTTTTGAAACCCCCCAAAGCCCCCCCAATAGATTTCAGTGATGGGAACATAGTCCCTGATGATTTCGAAACAAGGCTTACCTATGGTGCATAAGAGCTTTATTAAGATCGGTTTCCATATCATCATAAGAGATGAGAATAGTTTGGGGAAAGACAGGAAAATCCTCAAGAATTCATAAATTTCAGAGCACAGCAATAATATGGCAACATGTTTTAAATTCATGTCTCAGTTGATGCTGCCCTTGACAATAAAAAAACATGTTCCCTGGTTTCCACTACATCCCAGGTTGGAAAACATGCTCATTTTTGCCGACACATCAGTGCGAGCAAATGAAAGTTGTGAGCTGCGGGAAATATGAGGTGCAAGAGGTGCAAGTGAGAAAAACCACCCACAACCATTTGTAACACGTGCAAGATTTCACTTTCGAGAATGTGAGTCCAAAAAATTTTTTGAAATCGTTGTTGCAAGTAATAACATGGTGTGAAGGTGAAATGGTCCTAGCGCCAGTCGCTAGGTCTAGGATCTTAGTATAACCAGGGCTACATCATAACGGGAAAGGGACATGCCCGCAATCCATATAGTAAAAAAATTGAACCACTGTCAAATTTTCTGATATGCGCGGCTAGCTGTTTGTTTTGGTGTAGTATAGACTATATAGCTTATAGGCTGAATTAAATCAAAAAGTAAACCTGTCTTTTGATTTTGCTTTGTACACATGGCCATATGTTCCTCTTCCAACTTTACATCCTTCAAAATCATAAAGATCTTCTACTCGCTCTCTTGTTTCATTCAAGCGGCTTTTGAAATCGAAATCCATGACCAGTAAAAGTCAACCGCCCGGCTCCTTGCAGAAAAAGGCCACAAGCCAAGCCAGACGAGACCAGCCTTTTTCCTGAGCGAGATACCCAGTTCTCAGGCCGGATCACAAGTCACACAATCTTGCAGAATGGCTGCTGAGATTATCAACTTCAATTATTGCGTTTTTTTCCTCCTGCAAACTCGAAAAGAATAAAGGCAGATAGGATAAGCGGATTGAAAACAGTTTTCAATCAATCATCTCAATCCGCCATGAAACAGCCTCACTCACTTGTGCAAGAACACCAAGCACAACAACAACAACATTTTCGCTTTTGCTGCTGTTTAAAATGGCTTCTACAAAGCATGTTGCAAGCAAACTAATCTCCTCAGTATCAGGGCAGTTGCACAGGGAACTAAAGATTATCCCGGCACCTTGTACCTTCATTTTTCAAAGATTTATAGCGAGAAGAAGAAGAAAGAATATTGGCACTGAAAAGCCTAGAGGTCCAACTAAAACAGGTCTGTTTTGTGGTCTGCTGTTTCAGCGAGTTCATCATCATCATCATGATTGATGGACAGCTCAGCATGCATAATGATCATGATGATGCTGAGTTTGAGTCGAGTCGGTATGAGTTGTCGAGTTTAGATTTCAGATTGACACAATGCTGGCATGACACACTGTATACTGGATGTTGTGTATGAGAGAGCTGGCATGCAGGCACCGTGTTTACTAATTTTTCAAAAGTTACCGCTTTTGGTACTGCCATTTTCAAACATTTCCAGCTGCATTCTTCTCTGAGGAAATTGTACCAGTAAATCATTGACTTCTTTCTGACACCTAACATTAATGCAACTACGCTTTTCCTTGGACAGGGCCCTCAGAGGTTTTTTATCCTCATACTTGTTAATCTCTCTATGAACTCTCTTTGGCCAACTGAATGAAATGCTCACAGCTCCATACTTCTATTTTGTGAGGAGTAACGCAATGATAAAATTCATAAACCTGTTTTCCAAATTATCGAGTATTAATAAATCACCAATGAGTGTCAGACTGTTGTAAATCTTTATGTGTTATGTCATTGTGTCATACTTTATTCTTAGTGGATCAATGGCATTCAATTTTTGACTTGACCACCCAGAGCAGCAGTAGAGTGGATTTTCTTGGCTTCAAAACAGAGCTTGTAGGCAGCCTGTTGACCCAATACAGAGAGCATTTCTCCAAGCTGAGGCCCTGATAGGCAGCGGCTCAATTTGTTCTCCTTAGGTTTTGCTGGGTCAGAGGTTGGTACGTTTTTGCTATGGGCATAGTTCTCTAGCGAGTTGAGAGAACATTTTTCCGTTGATTATCTCCTTCACTTATTATTGTATGCATGATTTTTTCTGATGCACCTAAAGTCAGCAAGATGATGCAGTTCTGACTCATGAATTCGCCTGACAAAACGAACCCCACCTTTTCTGGTATGGCAAGTCTGCCTCCCACCGGTTTTCTCTTTTTCTCATTTAGACTTTTCAATAAATTCTATTGGACCTTATGCTGTCTCCCAAAAGCTGACAGGTGTTCAAAACACAATTTCAAATCCAAGTTCTGGTTTGTTTGATGCCTTCTGATCCGCATCTGGGTATAAACTCCCCCTTTATCAAATCACAGTGGTCAAATGTTCTTGCTTCTCATGTTTATACTCTGAGGGGTGTCAGATAAAAAAAGGCTTCCGAGTGGCACCACAGCTCTGCTGTTGTTTATCAGCTCTGCTGATAAACAAAAACATGACATATGAGGGCAAAACAATAACTTTAGTCAACCCTTTTACCCATTTTCTTTTAGCAAAAGACTCTGCAACCAATACTGCTTCTAGTATTAATTTTGCTGATGATGATGAGGTGATTTGCTTAAGATTTTCTCGCATGCTTTCATTATACACTTTGGATAGTAGCAAATAGCTTAAGAGAGCAGAGGGCAGTTACTTCAGTTCTCTGTATACAGCCTTCAACGTTTTCTAGATTAGCTTTTGGTTTTATTTAGAAATGCAGAAAGCTATAAAAAGTTTAACAATTCTAGAAAAATAAATTAAACATACTGTAGTTCAGTTCATGCATTATTTGATAAATAGAAGAAAGGGACCAATCTCTACAAGGGTTATAATAACTTTGTATGCTAGTTTGATAGTAAATCTTCAAATGTTGCCTTACATCATCATTGTTGAAAAGCAATGAATAACAACGAGACCAATACCAAGAAGAGGAATTTTGTACGAAGTTTTTGGCTTGACCCTTCATCAAGATAGGTTTCTGGCTTGGTGAAGGGTTAAGCCTAAAATGTTATACAAAAATTTCTCTTTGTGGTATTGGTCTCATTTCTAGAACAGAAATTCCTTTGTTTTCGGGTATTTGCCATTTATAATCGTCTATCAAATGTGCTAGATATAATTTCTTTTCTGGGCAGGGCCCCGGTACCAGCCACATCTACAATGCTCTTGCCTCAGTTCTAAGTAATTTTCAGAACTTTTTTTAGATCATTCACCAGTTTTTTCCCTATCTGTTATCCTTTGACCGAAATGTTCTGCAAATTTTTGTTGCAGATTGCCTCCATATCAGAGAAACTTTCTCTTGACAATCTGGCGAGATATCAGTTGCAGAAGACCAGTGCTCTTCTAGACCCAGTTTCCATTTATCAAAATTTACCAAGAGCTAAGAAAACTGTTGTTGGAGAGATACCAGAGGAAAGGTACATTTTGTCATTTTGAGCATTTAAGTGCAGGTGTTTTTGGTAGGCAGTTTAGATGCCACTGATAAGCACCAATAAGAATAGATGAATCTGATTTTTGACAATGGGGAAGTTGGTTGCTGTTTTAGCTAATTATTTGTCATATTTTGAAGAATGTGCATTACATATTTTGGAAGAGTCCACAAGCTAAGGTTCTCTTAGGTGCCTAATTGCTGGGGGTTGGAATAGGCGGGGGGATTAGCAGAGCATGCAATGTCTAATTGGCAGTGGATCAAAATAAATATGAGGTCAAAATTTGTTTGACAGACTTCGTCAGTAAACTGCTGTAATGCAGTGCCAACAGGCCGTATAGTACTTAAAAGCTCAGGTAGGGCAATCGATTGTTCTAGCAAAAAATTGAATGTATAAGTAAAATTTCATACCAAGAAAGTCTTAGTGAAAAAGTAAAAAATATCAACACCAATATTAATGCAACGACAATTGGGTATTTAAGAGTTCTAGATACACTTTCGTTTGAAAATACTCCAAACAGTGGAAAATTTAGAAATATCCTAATAACATTTAAGTAAATATTTCTGTTTGAAGGTATTTGTGGGAAGAGAAGGATTGGCCAAATGGATTTCCAGACTCGCCAGAAGAAGCCAACACCGACATAATAACTTACCTTGAGCAAAGAGATATGTACAGAAGACGACAAGTCATAGATATACCAAAATTTTGTGTTGGAAGCATCATTGCAGTTACAAGAGCAGAGCCTTACTCTCCAAAAGGATCACTAAGGTAGTGAATGTTTTTTGTTGACTATTGATAAAAGTCTTTGATTTGAGATGTTGTTATCTGTCATTCAGAGAGTCTGCATCCGGAGTTATGTTCGTGTCATAGCTAGATACTCCAGTAAGTCTTGAAGCCTTGATGGCTTCGTATTCTTATCTTCCTTCGTTTGAGCAGGAGAGTTTCGACTTTTCTTACTCGTTTAAACTCTTAGTGAAAGCAAAACTCCTTTTGATTCTCAACGCGATTAACGAGCTTGGGAAGAATGATATTTGTGTGCATGAACGACAAGCACTGACAAGCCTTTAAATCAACTGTAACCGAAATGGCTTACGGGTCTGACTGAACGAACCTGTAGCACCCGATTCTCCCGGCAGATAATGACCAGACTACATAAGGGGTCTGCTGCTCATTGGCTAGACTAATTTTGACTAGAATGGTACCATTAGCTAGACCAATTTCTACAAAAATTTTCCCCTTTGCTAGATCAATGGAACAATGACGACGAAGAAGGAAAAAACTCGTGGTTCAACTCCAACCGCCAACTTAAATCTATTTCTCATTTCAAGGTCAGAGGACCGAAATTGAAAATGCTGTGCCAACATTTTGGCGATACATAGCAAACCTAACAAACACATCAATTTTGCGCAAATCGGTGATAATTTTAGCCAACATTTTTTAAACATGCTTAGAAACGTTGGTCAACTTTTTTTCATTAGCAACATGTTTGTTTGGATAACATCTATAGAAAACAAATTTTGGCGGCGATTTTGGCCAACATGTTTGCGCCTGGCTTAAGGCTTCTACAACTACAGATCCATCTGTCAAAAACTGAAACACGTTTCTGGAATGTTTGGTTAACATATCTGTGGATTTTCCATAATTTGCATCGTGTTTCTTTTTACAGATTTGTGGGTATTTGCATCGAGAAGAAGTACTATCAAAACACTCTACGTGCTTCCTTTGTTTTGAGGAATGTCATCGCGAATGAGCCTATTGAGATAAATTTTGAAATGTATTCTCCGCTGATTCAAAAGATTGAAGTTTTAAAGCATGAAAGAAGAACAAATTATTTAGGCAAAGCAGATCTAACATTTCTTAGAGATTTCCCACCCAAGGACAGTACAGTAGATGAAAATATGGAAGCACTTCCTTACACTGAAGAACCCACTGATTATAAAGCAAGCCCAAAAGAAAATATGAGACTGCAGAGATGGTTTAGAGAGAAATTTAGACAAAAGAGCATTAGGAAAAATAAGAAAACTTAGATATGTCTTACTGTAAACAAATTTTTGTTTCTTATGGTGAAATTTGTTTACCTTAAAGAAATGTTTGAGGATTTTTCTCTGCAAACAAATGGTAATGCTTTCGTAGTAGTTTAGCGTGTCTTGCTGCACTCTTAGTCCAGACATGTTCGTTAGAATATGAAAGAGACTGCGAAATAGGCCTACGGTCTACCAACCAAGATGGCATCAGTTATCATTCCTCCCGTTCTTAGGAGCAAGCGACGCTAAGACTCTAGAAAATAGAAAGGTTTCAAAAGATGTAAGATAGTGCGCCTGGTTCTTCTGATAATAAGCCGTTCGTGTCGCATCGTAAAGAGAAGCGCTTTACTATAATGTCTTAATTATCATATCTATTTATCAATGGCTTTTGCTTTCCACAAAAATTTCCAGAAAATCGGCGAATGTCCAGAGAGAAATTGTAGGTATAGTTCGCCTGGTTCTTTCGGTAACGGACATTTAATTATGCTATCGATTATTAATATTGCTGTAAATTGCCACAAATAAGTGTCTTGTGAATCGGGGGTGTCTACTAAACTATGTTTAAACTACAGTAGCCTTCAACAAAAGAATTATTATTCTCATTATTCTCATCCAATAAAAGCAAATTTTTTACTTTTTAAGAAAATACCAGCCGATCAAATAACTTCCAATTTAGCGAAGTACAACCATTATTTAGTGTTTAGTCTTAACTCTTTAATATAACGAATTTCTTATATTTGCAGAATATACAAGTATTAAAATTACTCTCCATACAATATTAAGCAAAACACAGCACAAAGCTGCACCAATATTTGTCGTTCCGATATGTTCATTCTTACCGATCGCTGAGTATGCTAGTGTTAGCTTTCAGCTTTAATTGAAACTCAATTATATGTTTTACTTTGCCTGAGGATGCTGTTAGGATTCATAAAGCTTTGAAAAGCAGTTTCATTACGACACAAGACATCGCAAATGCTGATCCTATAGGAAACTCTTCGAGGCCTTTAAAATATAGATACTGACCGTTTTGTTAACTTTGCTTAACAGTTCTCTGAAGATGGACTGCATGACATATCGAATTGTCAGCTTTCAAAGCCTTCAAATTCTTTCGTTTTGAGTAACAAGAATTTTAATCTGATGCAATAACATCCATTTCAACTGAGTTTCAAGGCGCATAATGTCGAAATCCGCTTTGGTACCATGGCTAACAGCTAAGAGTCCAATTTCGGCAGATTTCAATAAGCTGGGCTGCATTGGGTCGAAGTTCAGGGTCTCCTTTGATGCATCGTTTTACTACATTCCGATGCTCTTCGTCGCGAATTAATCGAATCTGTTGATCTCGCTGTTGTATTACTGGCAACTCTCTTATAAGCATTTCACAAAGTAAAACACCAAAACTGAAAATATCAACCTAAAAGAAAATTAAAAACCTTCATTAAACTCTTACGCACTCACTACAATCTGACTTCGCTTTGGACTGTTTCTGAGTCTATAGGGGTATTGGCATGACCAGGAATGTCAATCACTGATGAGCAAACGAGTGCATGATTTTTACACTCGGTTTTGTAATTCAGCGAACACCCTTGGTTAAATCAGCTAATGCACCGCCGCTTTTTCAATAGAATTTAGCCACATGATATATCTTTAGAATATATCCGTTATTGTCGACTTATATATTGGTTGATTTTTGGTTTTTATAGCTTATCAGACCTTCAGTTTTAGGCAATAAGCTTAAGCTAGTTCACTAAACAATTCTTCGGTTTGCTAGAATCTGGTCGAGTGAAATTAACTCCTCCCAAACTGGGACGCCTACAACTACCCATGCCCCTGCGCCTTCTTTAGGCCCATGGTCAAACAGGAATACTGTACCCTAAACTAGAAACAGCCCGATAGCCGCCTTTAATATAACTTTAAAATAGCTTCCTTTTCTTGAAAATTTAATCAAGATCAAACTTTTTCCATGCATCAGTCGATATTCACACCTCCTGACAACCTGGGAAGACCAACATGGGGAGCGATCACGCTTTTAGATTGTGGTTAAATGTTAAAAAATTCTTTATTTTCTAAAGTAAACCTTTGATTGTAGGTATTGAAATAACCTAACGCGATCGCAGAATTCTACTCACAGATAAATTTCATAGCGCAAGAAAACTTAGAGCACATAATGCAAAAATTCTTCGTTGAAAATTTTAACAGTAACTTCAGAAATAGTTTTTGTCCAAAAAAAATCCTCTGTGCCCGAGCAGAGGTTTCTTTGAGTTACCAGGATTTTTTCAGCTCAGGCACTTTGGTTCCACAAGGCCAAAAATTAAAAAGCCAATTAAAGCATGCTTTTACTGTAGGTCAGTTCGCACCGACCCGAAGAGGTCTAAAATGCTAACTTAGCTTCAGGTCGACATGAGTTTCAATTGAACTTTGCCCAGGCACCGAATCCAATCTAAGGCCGGCGTGAATTTCTAACTAATTTGAGACTACCCATGCGAGACTGTCTGATACAATAAAAAATAAAAATGTCAATTACCTTAGGTGTTTGGTTTCTGGAAGACGTTTCTGGTGCAGAATAAAGAGCAGCTCCGGGATGCTGAGTCATTGATATTCTCATAAAATTAGCTGCTCCATAATCTGATAACTTGGCATGCAATTCATTTCTTTTATACCACAAAAGAACATTAGAACTACTAATATCACGATGGATTATCGGTGTTGGCATTGCTTTATGCAAGTAATTCAAGGCAAGTGCAACATCAAGCGCAATTATCGATGTTTCTTTTGCAGAAAGAGGATTTGAGCCAAGATATGTTCTTAGATCAGTATCTAGCACTTCAGAAACAAACAGAGGGGTACCATCATCACAAGTTGCACCAATGAACTGCAGCAAACAGGGATGACGACATCGAGATGCGATGTTCATTTCTCTGCTGAATAATCGACGGTTATGCGACGATAATATCAAATGGTGGATCTGCTTTACTGCAACATCAGTGCCTCGAAATCTCCCAAGCTTTACATTGCCCCAACCTCCAATACCCAGAACAACATCTTGTAAAATTATCTCATTTCGGTCAATTATCCAGTCATCATTTAACTCTGCATTGTCATGAGACCTCGTATTATCGCCTGTATTCTGATCACTAATCGAATTCGCTACTTGAGTATTTACTTGCTCATTTACATGATTTATTTCTCTTTTCAGTATCGCTACTTCCGTTACTGCGTTATCTCTTTCTGACGTCACATGCTGTATGACGGCGCATTTCTGCTCGATTTGTGATCTCAAATTCCGACATTCATCTTGCAGTTCCAATCTCTGGTTTTCTTCATTTTCTACTCTTCTGCGAGAATTGAAAAGTTCTCTTTCGAGAGAAATTGTTCTTCTTTTTTCTTCATTTAATTCAAATTGAAGTAATCTTTTGGACGAAAGTGCATCACCTAATTTTTGAACATCAGACGCTTTGTCTGTATCTAGCTTTCTGTTTCTATTTTGTTCTAAACGCAGTTGTTCACGTAGATCTTCCATAGCACTGACAGTTCTTCTAAGTTCTTCCCTGATGTTGTTTTTAGCACGGCGACTCTCATCCAACGCCGATCTTGCCTGTTGCAGGCTAATTTCAATTCTCCTCGTCTCTTCAGCATGTTCATCTGTCGTTTTACGAGGTGAACCTGCAGTTGACCTTAACTCTTTAAGTTGATTATCTCTAACAAGAATGGCTTGCTGATGTTCCTCTACAACTCTTTTATTTTCATCAATCGATTTTTGCATATCAGAAATCATCAATTCAGCTTGTTTGCTTTTTTCTTTCTCTGCGTCCATGATGATTTGAAGATGTTCCAAACGACTTTGAAGTTCACTGATGTTGTGATCCTTCATCTCAATCTCTCTAGTAGCTTCTTCTCTTGCTAGTTGAGCTTCTGATTCTTTTTCTGACATCTGTTGCTCAAGGAATTGGATTTCTAATCTTTTTTGGCCAAGAAGAAGCTGATAATTGGCAGCTTCGCGCTCAAGACTCCTGATTCTCTCTTCTTCGCTTTCTTTCTCTAAACTCAACCTTCTTCGAATGCCTTTTATATCCTTCACAACGCTGACATGTTGGCTCTAAAACAGACCATCAAGTATAAGGTGAATTCTAGAGATGACAATAATGAAACTATGAACGTCCTATAAGTATTTGGACAATTATAAGCAGGAAAATAAACATTAAAGAGCAAGTACAAAAACCGGAATAACTTGTAGTGACAATGACCGTAATAATGCGATATCATACAAAACATGTGATACCAATGAAGGCCTATAGTAAACCACAATGCCTTCTCAGAGTTTTAGAAGCTGAGTAAATTTTGCCAACCTTGTAACAAGAATTTTAATATACAAAAATTGTGATTCCTTTTTCTATGAGAAAGCTTGACTTGTTACACCAGATGTAGTTCAAACTACTGTGTTCGATTGCTGAGCACAACCAAACACGGTCAATCAACCACCTCGGTTACATGTCTCTCTTTAAAGTGCCTCGCCAAAAGATGCTACCGGGAAATTCCTCGTGTTTTCTGTGACAATGACTTTAAATATCTTGTAACAATAATTCTTGAAGTAAGTCCGTTTCTTAGGCGTAGTTCACACGTCGCATTTTTATACCGCATCGAATTTTATAAGAGATTAATGTAGTATTGATTGGGTCTTTGCTAGTATTAATCGATTCAGACGTCCAACTATATTTCGACAACTAAATAGTGTAGTTTTTATGTCTTTTCATGCAACCAGCTCTGTCCGATAAAACGGTTTCAACAAATTTTAAATCAATCTTGGATTCGTATATATAATTAAAACTCGGATAAATTACATTCACATAGATGTGTATGAAATTTGTTACTCAAGAGACTAGATATTTAGTTCCTTATATCAACAAGTTCTTTATGTCAGAGGCTTGGTATATAAGGATTCGACTGTAATGTAAAAAAACAACAATTTAATTCCATGAATTATGAGTTCGACATATGAATTAGGCTTTAGTAGTGTAGTGTAGGCCCCTTACTTTAAACGGAAAACTGCTCTATAATCAACTAGTTAGACTTTAGGCACAAACAAAAACTAAAAGACAACTTAATCTTCAAAGATAATGAAAGATGGATAATATAAGGGCTAGAAAGCTTGTATACCTGGACGTTTATTTCATCTTTTGTTCTCTTTCGAGCACCTACAGAATAAAGTAGATAAGTATAATAATAACAGCATGGTGAAGCTAAAGAGCACCATACATACGAACGTTGCTATGTGGTTGCCATCACTGTCATCAATTCGGAAGTCCAAGGCTCTGCTAATAAGCTTCATTAATACCACTGTCAATAATTACGTTGCAGAGCCTTTCCCTTCGGGTACTTTGGGAGGCCAAGCGTGCAGCCGAACGTGTTACCTGGTTTTTGCTTGCTTCTGGTCCTTGCCGTTTAGACTCACAAGGGCTTTAAATGGAAGAACTTAGGCCTTGGCAGATGTTTTCAGATTTTAATACTTAAGAATATTTAACAAAAATAACAAAAAAAAAAATTGAATATGGCCAACGTGACTCGAATTTTAAAGGATGCAAGGCTTAGGATCATTTCTGGTATTTCAGGAATTTGGACGATTCTCATTTTGGACTCTACAATCAAAATGAAGCTACGAGGCTAAAAGAAAACTCTCCGACCTACCGAAGTCTAAAAAATATATACCTTAGCCCTTGTCTGGTTGTTGTGTTGATATTATTTCGAAGCAGTCATCCCTCGACTGGACAAACAGACGGTCCACTTTCTGTCATGTTCGTCGTTAGTGTACGATGTTAGTTCTATAATGTATGATACAATGAGGGAAGCTAAAAACAACTGTAAAATTTAACCTGGGCTATCGACTGTTTTGGAATTGTCTGACTGCTTGGATTGTTCGTTCTCACTTTCGTCTTGAGATGACATGGTATTTGCTTTCGAATCTGAAGCAGAGGTATCTTCGTCTGAGCTGAAAATAACAAGATATGATATCAGTAATCGAAAAACAAACAACAAGGTATCTTTTCTTTCCCCAGACAGCAGATAAGATTTGAAGGAAGCAAGAAGTACAATATAAGGGCTGCAAACTTCAATGTGTTTTGCTCGAGTTGTAATAAAGAGAGAGAAATTCTGAACAAGAAAATACTTAGAGATTTCTCCTGTCAAAAAGTTGTCTCGATATTTGTCTCACACTAGCAATAATTATTGTTGAAATAAAAACGTTTCAGTAATTATTGAATCTGTCCTCTATTTGATCTAATTATCGCCTTTAAACGTTTACACAATTAGAAGTAAGCAATTAGCAAAATTACTGGATTTACAACAACTGCTCTCTGTGATTGATAAGATAGGCTTCTTATAGGCGATGTATCAGAGGCATATCGGGTTGATTAATCCAACTTTCAGACCGTTTTAATTTGAAAACGCAAATCTGATATGAAGCATATCGTACTGGTACGTTTATGTGTTAACAGAAGGCTGATCTGGTATAAAACCAATTAGTTTTCAGATGAAAACGGTATCTTGAAAACGGAGTCTGAATAAAGAGCCAGGGTTGTTAAAATCTCAAAAACGTGATAAACGAGGTAACGATTATCTGATATACGGACTGCTTCCACATGGCGTCGGAAAAAGCCGAAAATAGTAAGAAAATAAGTAAATTATGTCATTCTCACTCGGTGTCTGTCCATAACTTTAGATCAGCAAGTCTTTCTTTGAACTAAAAAGTAAATTAATAAAGATAAGAAACGGAAAAAGAGGAATAGAAGAACCTGAGGATACAAAAATTTAATTCATTTGACAGAAAAATATACCAGTTGCTTCAGCCCCTGTCGCACTTCATCCGGAACTCCATTTTCATAAGCAAGATACAGCACAACTGATTCTGAAGGAATAAGAAAGGTACATGTTTTAAGTAATGGACGTGAAATTGGTAGGGAACTAAAGTTTTCACTCACTTTATTGTAAATAACACACCAAATAGGCTCATTCTTGGGCATCAAGATCACACCACAAACTTTCGTTCTGTTAGTTAAAGAAGAAAGTGCGGGCAAGGAAACGTATAGCTTGGTGTCTGTATATATTTTGAAATTCGCTCCTTGGGCTATTTTTGCTGTTGGAGGCCCGTACAGTACAAAGACAAATGAGAATAGAGCACTGGCTGCAGCAGACGCGACACGCATAAATCCGTTGTCTATAATGGATTCCCGTCAAAAATACAGGCAAAACGCTTGACAAAGCATTACCTTTGTTTGTTCCTCCATTCTTCGTTGAGGTCTTTTCCTTATTAACATGCTGGATTTTGGATGCTTGCATCATGATGAAAAATGGGCGGTGCTTGAAATTAACCTTGAAAAAAGGATTTTTCTTTCAGTCATCGAGAAATAAATTATGAACTCAAAGACGCCATTTTTATTTCTTTCATATATCCTTGTTTCCTCTCGTATAAATGCATCAAGGAAAGTGGCTTATGCATATTAAAAGGAAACGTTCATTGTAAAAGTGTATGGAAAATGTGGTGGTAAATATCAGTATATATATAAAGATAGACTGTCTTGCAACGACACTAATATATATGGCAAGGGCAAAACGGCTGAAGTAACAGAAATTTGTATTTCATAGAAAACATTTCCAGAACTTGACTTTCTTAACTTTTTTGTGACCTGAGAGTCACGAAAAATACTTTAATTCTAACTTTGAAAAAATATAAACAGCCTTTTCCTTTTTTTCTTTTTCTTTTTTTAAATCTTCATTAACATTTCATGTCCCTTCTCTTTAAAACAAATTCCCCCTATAGTACATTTAAGAAGTTACTATTCGCTTTCGTATCACCTTGAGCTCTGTTATATTTCTACAGATAATTCTGCATGAAATATCCGTTGCTGTTAATTTGTCTTCCATTTGAATCATTATTCGGTCACCATATATCTGAAAAAATTAAAAGCAGAATTAGTTCTGAGTAAATCTAAAATTTTTAAATTTGCGATACTAGCTTTCTAACCGACAGACAAAGATAGGGGCAAACGTGACCCAATATTCTGAATTATAGACAATTTTCAATTTCGTTGAACAAAGTACTACGTTCCAAAAATTGCTTTGCTTGCATAGGTTGAACAACTGCATTATTACATTTTAACCTCGTAAAACAACCAATGATCATACGCCTTTAGTTGAGATTTAAAGTGGAAAATTGTTCAAAACTTAACAAATTTGAATGCTGCCTTTTGTCCCTTTTTAAAAACAGCAATTGAAGCCCACCCAGTAAAAGGTCTCTTAAAACAGCCCCCGATTTACCCCAGTGTCCAAATCCATCCCGTTTAAGGTATAAATATATATTATGCACGATCAAAATACCCCCACTATAGAAATGAGTATAGATAAAAAAAAGTTGAAATTCATACCTTGACAGGGGTTGTTGCTGGGCCTGAGTGTTTGCCTACATCCACTCTGCTTACATGAAGAACAATAAATACTGGTGGAATCTTGGAAACATTCCGAGGTGAACTGGAAGGTTTTTCTTCAGCGATCTTTTCATTGCTGTCGTCCCCCTTTAACTCTTCTTTTAATACTAAATTTGTAGCTGATTTCTATGATGAAAACCATTTAATTAAAATTGTATAAAAAATTTGAGACTTCGCTTATATTGTAGTTGTAGCTTTGTGGTGCAATACAATTTTCTTGGATAAGGTGGATGAAATTCATAATTATGCGCAAAAGCTGGATAAAAGCAATTGTCTGTGAAAGATAAAACAAAAGCTGTAAAAGCGTATTTCGTCTTACAATTCGGCTCACGGGATTAAAGGTGGTATGTTTCTGTTCATACAAACAGGTCCATATACACAAGTCCTTTGCCCTGTTGCTTGAAAATCCATTATCATTGTCACGGCAGGGGAAGGGCTCTGTGTTTCACAAGGGCAATGACTGGAAAGCTTAATTTGCAAGAGGTTTATGTACCCCTGAATTCATACCTTTTTGCCAACTAAAATCTTTCTTTTCTGCTCATCGGCAGGTTCCTTGGTATTCAGATTGTCTTCTTCAGGTTTGTCCACCAACTTAAAGGGAGATTCCAATGTCTGACTCTGTCCTTTTGCAGTAATTTTCGTCTTTGGGATAGCTCCAGCTTTGCTTCTCAGTAGACTAAGTTCAGTTGAAGCGCCACTACTGAGCATCACTGAATTGTCGTGGCTATCAACCTGCAAAATTGAATTATAAATCTGAATTTTCAAATCAGTTAATAGTATCCAGGCTGTGAACGAAATGCTTCTAACTACACAGCGTGGAAATGATATCCAGACCTAGGGGAGACACAAGAGGTTAATGAAGTGTCCAATCATTTTGAACACATGGAAATTCGAAGCAAATGTCTTGCCTGAACTGGTCAGAGATCCAGTTTAGACTACGAGTTATCTCACTTAGGTCCATAGTCTGTCTTTGGTTCTAATCATTATGAACTCCAATCTTATGAGTGAGGCATAATGGTATCATCTGGATGGCTATGCAGCATTGGTGTTGGTGTGATACACATGTGTTAAAATAACCCTAGATTAGCTGAAAACTGCGAGCAGCCAAGAGATAATATTTTCTTGCACACACTAACGTACTAGTACCTTGCTGGGTCGTTTTATCCGCATACACATTATTTCAAATTCGAGACCTTTTTTCCATCACTTCAACACGCTAGGGCTTTGGAAACACTTTTCGCTGTATTTTATCACCCTGAAGGAGGTCTTCTTTCATTTCAACTGTTCTTGTTACCCACGCCACTGTGGATGATAAGCATTAGGAATCTTTGTGTTGCAGAGTCAGCTTTTTTCTTAATTTTCTTCCAATCGTCTGGCCTTCACAATCTTTTGGCCTTTAAAATACTTAAACTTGGATACTATAGAGCGGAGGCAAAAAAATAGACAAGATTTTTGGCACACTGAGGCCTTTCGAACCTACGTTTCATCATTCAAGTCACACTCTGATGAGAACGTAGGTTCGAAAGGCCTCAGTGTGCCAAAAATCTTGTCTATTTTTTTGCCTCCGCTCTATAGTATCCAAGTTTTGGTATTTCTAACTTGGGCAACACCTTTTCTGGTTGTGTCTCTTTCTGCATTGGAAAGGCTCTTCCTTCAGAATTGAGTGTGCTTAGGTGCCTGCCAAACATCTCACTGGTTGTTAATCTTTCTAGAGCAGCAGGTGTGAGGTTTATCAATTATCACGGAAGGAAGGTTTATGTTAGGATCAATCTCAACCTTGTAAGGGTTGAAGCAACAAACTATTTAATATCTTCATTCACTGCAATGCACAAACAGGGGCCACCTTCAAGGGTGTATTTGGATTTTATTATACCGTTGTATTTTTAATAAACAGTCATCAACAACTGCGTATTTCTTTTCACGAACACCATGTTGCAACTGCCTGTCAGCAGCAGTATTTTCGTGATCTCTACATTCAAATAAGCATACATTACTTCATATTTCTTGCTCACATTTAACATCCCTTATCAGCTAGGAACATCTTTAGCATAGATTTCATTTCAACTACTAGAAGCATCAGTTCAATAATGTTTTTATCAGATATTGCTGGAGGATGACTTAATCACGTGAACACCAGCTAGTAAAACTGTATCAACCAGTTTCCTTTTGGCTCTACTTGAATCTTCACCCTTTCCTCTCCAAAACTTCAAGGCCATCTGACTTTCAGAATGCTCCTGCAACTAGTCTTTATGGATAAGGGAATGGAGAAACCACAGAAGACATTGCTGGTTATGTACTGTAGAACTACAGGTACTTTCTTTGATGCTGAGACAGAGCATTCATTGGTAGAAACTTCATTCAGCTGTCAGATTGCTGGTAAATGGCACCACTGTATACTCATAAAGAAAGAGAGCAGATTGATTGACATCTGCATTTTAGGAGGAAAACATTGATGCCAATAGGTTTCTTTTCACACACCTTGCAGGTTTATGGGAAAGCCAAGGCTCTGCTTCAACCTGGGTTCCCTTGATCATTTAAATGGCTTGCCTTTAGAGAGCACCTTTGCAATTAATTTATTGCTGATGAACAACTGGCCTTCTTAAATATCTGATGTGAAAACGTCAAGGACTGACCTTGTGCTACAAGTTTATGGGGTAAAGTCGCTAAAATGGCTCACCGTTCTTGAAAATGTTTCCAAAACTTTGACCCTGATTTACTTGGTGAAAGCGGATATTTCAAGAAAACTTTTCTACAACGGAAAAGCTAAAACAACTGGGCTTCAAATAACTGCAAATTTTCCATATTGGGGTAACCAAACCCTTCTCTTTCCCATAATTTCATATCAGTAGTCCTATAAATTTTCCCCCTGGTTTTTGAAGGCAAAGCTTCTCAGTTTTTGTGTATTTTTCTATTACTGTATACCATCGAAATAATCTTCTTCTTTCGAATTAAAATGATGGTGAGTGCAGTGACGAAATTTTTCCCACCAAAACTTAGCAAGATAATGGCGGCACGACCTGTGACTTTTGAAATGAAAATACTTTGGATTAGGCCATTGGCCACTGTTGGTGGTCATTTTTAAGTGACTGTTTCCAATTTTTTGTAATGAAGCGTACTTAATAGCTTTATTCGTCTGAAACTCCTCAGGGGATGAATGTCAGAACATACAAAAACAACAAACCAAATCTATAGTCATAAACTATTGAAAATAAAACAGAATTAAAGGATTTTCCATCATACCTCCATATCTTCTACTTGATCTATAATAGAGGATATACTTTGTCTTTCATTCCAAACTTGAGAGGCAGGTGAACATGTCTTTCCTATTGGCTTTATAATAGGGTATTTAGGGCTTTTGGGCCATGCAGCATTCATAAGACCATTGTATTGCTGTCGTCCCCTTTAACTCTTCTTTTAATACTAAATTTGTAGCTGATTTCTATGATGAAAACCATTTAATTAAAATTGTATAAAAAATTTGAGACTTCGCTTATATTGTAGTTGTAGCTTTGTGGTGCAATACAATTTTCTTGGATAAGGTGGATGAAATTCATAATTATGCGCAAAAGCTGGATAAAAGCAATTGTCTGTGAAAGATAAAACAAAAGCTGTAAAAGCGTATTTCGTCTTACAATTCGGCTCACGGGATTAAAGGTGGTATGTTTCTGTTCATACAAACAGGTCCATATACACAAGTCCTTTGCCCTGTTGCTTGAAAAATCCATTATCATTGTCACGGCAGGGGGAAGGGCTCTGTGTTTCACAAGGGGCAATGACTGGAAAGCTTAATTTGCAAGAGGTTTATGTACCCCTGAATTCATACCTTTTTGCCAACTAAAATCTTTCTTTTCTGCTCATCGGCAGGTTCCTTGGTATTCAGATTGTCTTCTTCAGGTTTGTCCACCAACTTAAAGGGAGATTCCAATGTCTGACTCTGTCCTTTTGCAGTAATTTTCGTCTTTGGGATAGCTCCAGCTTTGCTTCTCAGTAGACTAAGTTCAGTTGAAGCGCCACTACTGAGCATCACTGAATTGTCGTGGCTATCAACCTGCAAAATTGAATTATAAATCTGAATTTTCAAATCAGTTAATAGTATCCAGGCTGTGAACGAAATGCTTCTAACTACACAGCGTGGAAATGATATCCAGACCTAGGGGAGACACAAGAGGTTAATGAAGTGTCCAATCATTTTGAACACATGGAAATTGAAGCAAATGTCTTGCCTGAACTGGTCAGAGATCCAGTTTAGACTACGAGTTATCTCACTTAGGTCCATAGTCTGTCTTTGGTTCTAATCATTATGAACTCCAATCTTATGAGTGAGGCATAATGGTATCATCTGGATGGCTATGCAGCATTGGTGTTGGTGTGATACACATGTGTTAAAATAACCCTAGATTAGCTGAAAACTGCGAGCAGCCAAGAGATAATATTTTCTTGCACACACTAACGTACTAGTACCTTGCTGGGTCGTTTTATCCGCATACACATTATTTCAAATTCGAGACCTTTTTTCCATCACTTCAACACGCTAGGGCTTTGGAAACACTTTTCGCTGTATTTTATCACCCTGAAGGAGGTCTTCTTTCATTTCAACTGTTCTTGTTACCCACGCCACTGTGGATGATAAGCATTAGGAATCTTTGTGTTGCAGAGTCAGCTTTTTTCTTAATTTTCTTCCAATCGTCTGGCCTTCACAATCTTTTGGCCTTTAAAATACTTGGACAACCTTAATCTTTACCATAAAGGCCCATCTAGTACTGTTTTTGACTGGCCTTCGCTTCGGAGTTTTTTCATGGACAACAAAAACAACAAAAAATATCCGTGTCAAAAGAAGACACCCTTTTGCTCGTATTCTCATTTATAGTATCTACAGAAAAGCGAAATTTTTCAATTGCCTTTGACATCTTCATTGGCAATTACACTCTGCATCAGACTGTCGAACCCAATACTAGGCGGTAAGCCATCTTTCAAAAATTCCATGGCATAGCCCATCGAAGTTTTCGCTCTGTTATATTCAGTATAGGTGTTGATCTGATTCTTTTGCAACAAGTCTACTTTCTCTCTGTATTTGGCAAAATATGTTTATAAAAAAAACTTGTATACTATAGAGAGCGGAGGCAAAAAAAATAGACAAGATTTTTGGCACACTGAGGCCTTTGACACACACGTAGGTTCGAAAGGCCTCAGTGTGCCAAAAAATCTTGTCTATTTTTTTGCCTCCGCTCTCTATAGTATCCAAGTTCCCTCTGTAAATGTTGATGGTGAGCTGGTATATGTGCTTTTGATTAGATTGCAGAATGTCTTTCACCTCAGTGTGGTCTTCAAGAATATCAGACTTCGTAGCCTTATTCGCAGTTATGGCAGTTTTTGATTGGTTTCATTGTTGTAGCTTTTTAAATACTTACTAATATTCACTAGACGATATAATGTTACAAGCACATATGCAATCCTATGCCTCACAAATACAACTTTGCAGTTATTACTAATTATTTTGCCTTAACACTTCTTCCAGCCACCCATCACAGAAATAACCTTTATTTTCTTGAAAAGGCTTTTGGTATTTCTAACTTGGGCAACACCTTTTCTGGTTGTGTCTCTTTCTGCATTGGAAAGGCTCTTCCTTCAGAATTGAGTGTGCTTAGGTGCCTGCCAAACATCTCACTGGTTGTTAATCTTTCTAGAGCAGCAGGTGTGAGGTTTATCAATTATCACGGAAGGAAGGTTTATGTTAGGATCAATCTCAACCTTGTAAGGGTTGAAGCAACAAACTATTTAATATCTTCATTCACTGCAATGCACAAACAGGGGCCACCTTCAAGGGTGTATTTGGATTTTATTATACCGTTGTATTTTTAATAAACAGTCATCAACAACTGCGTATTTCTTTTCACGAACACCATGTTGCAACTGCCTGTCAGCAGCAGTATTTTCGTGATCTCTACATTCAAATAAGCATACATTACTTCATATTTCTTGCTCACATTTAACATCCCTTATCAGCTAGGAACATCTTTAGCATAGATTTCATTTCAACTACTAGAAGCATCAGTTCAATAATGTTTTTATCAGATATTGCTGGAGGGATGACTTAATCACGTGAACACCAGCTAGTAAAACTGTATCAACCAGTTTCCTTTTGGCTCTACTTCGAATCTTCACCCTTTCCTCTCCAAAACTTCAAGGCCATCTGACTTTCAGAATGCTCCTGCAACTAGTCTTTATGGATAAGGGAATGGAGAAACCACAGAAGACATTGCTGGTTATGTACTGTAGAACTACAGGTACTTTCTTTGATGCTGAGACAGAGCATTCATTGGTAGAAACTTCATTCAGCTGTCAGATTGCTGGTAAATGGCACCACTGTATACTCATAAAGAAAGAGAGCAGATTGATTGACATCTGCATTTTAGGAGGAAAACATTGATGCCAATAGGTTTCTTTTCACACACCTTGCAGGTTTATGGGAAAGCCAAGGCTCTGCTTCAACCTGGGTTCCCTTGATCATTTAAATGGCTTGCCTTTAGAGAGCACCTTTGCAATTAATTTATTGCTGATGAACAACTGGCCTTCTTAAATATCTGATGTGAAAACGTCAAGGACTGACCTTGTGCTACAAGTTTATGGGGTAAAGTCGCTAAAAATGGCTCACCGTTCTTGAAAAATGTTTCCAAAACTTTGACCCTGATTTACTTGGTGAAAGCGGATATTTCAAGAAAACTTTTTCTACAACGGAAAAGCTAAAACAACTGGGCTTCAAATAACTGCAAATTTTCCATATTGGGGTAACCAAACCCTTCTCTTTCCCATAATTTCATATCAGTAGTCCTATAAATTTTCCCCCTGGTTTTTGAAGGCAAAGCTTCTCAGTTTTTGTGTATTTTTCTATTACTGTATACCATCGAAATAATCTTCTTCTTTCGAATTAAAATGATGGTGAGTGCAGTGACGAAATTTTTCCCACCAAAACTTAGCAAGATAATGGCGGCACGACCTGTGACTTTTGAAATGAAAATACTTTGGATTAGGCCATTGGCCACTGTTGGTGGTCATTTTTAAGTGACTGTTTCCAATTTTTTGTAATGAAGCGTACTTAATAGCTTTATTCGTCTGAAACTCCTCAGGGGATGAATGTCAGAACATACAAAAACAACAAACCAAATCTATAGTCATAAACTATTGAAAATAAAACAGAATTAAAGGATTTTCCATCATACCTCCATATCTTCTACTTGATCTATAATAGAGGATATACTTTGTCTTTCATTCCAAACTTGAGAGGCAGGTGAACATGTCTTTCCTATTGGCTTTATAATAGGGTATTTAGGGCTTTTGGGCCATGCAGCATTCATAAGACCATTGTGCAAAGGTCCTCTACCTGGAGAGGCTCTCGCTCTTGATCTTGTTCTTCGTCTCTGTGATGCACTCCTTGCTGGAAGAGAGCTTTCACTCGCATCATTGGTGGCAGAATTTGAATCATTTGATTTCTTCATGGCTGCAGTTTCTAAGAAGAGAGTTCGAGATGTGTTGAAAAAATTGAAAATATGATATGTTTCAACCAACTTAAAGCATGAAATAGGTAAGGTGACAATCTTCAAAATTTTAAGCTAGCTGTCTAAGATAAATACAACATAAAGGTTGAACTTTAAGTCATACATAATATAGTGTTGTAAACATCATCTTTGTTTTGATAACTAGACAATAACTACAATTAAAATTAGCTATGTCTATCTACACAATAACTCATAAATTTCAGGACCTTTCAAGTGAAATTTTGACACTTGAAAGGAATTGAGGTTAGTCTATTACCCATAAGCAGTAGGTTTAAGGCAGTATTTATTCAACAAAACTAAAAGTTTGTGCCAAAATCTGACATTGTCGCCGAACAGGTTTGCTATGACGAGACGATTATTTAGGCCTAGCCAAAATCTTAAGTTTAATATACTGTACCTTACATAACAAGTAGTACTATACTAGCATTTTGATATTAATAAAAATATGAAGCGTTGTAAAGCAATATATTTAGTCTTACCAATGAAAACATTGCAGGAATGATGATCTTTCGAAAATTGACCACACAAGCTTTCATTCTTTTCTGGCCATTATCTTTCTCTCTCCTTCTCTCCTTCGACTCGATTTCCAATCATAATGTTGTCGTTCCCAGACCCCAGTTTCAAGAAAAAAATGCGGAACAGGAATGGAACATGGAACATGACATGAAGCATAGAACATGAAACATGGAACATGGAACATCAACATGGAACATGAAGCATTGAACAGTCAGCGCAAGCATCAACAACAGACGAAGAACCATCTGTATAAGCCAAACAAAAATATTTTTTTTAAATTCTATCGATATATTTGTATTTTTCCTTTATATTTTCATCTTTGGCTCATTTAATGAGCAAAGTTAATAAGGGAGCAAAGGGCGCGAATACTCAGAATTGATCAATTCCAAGTTACATTTGGTTGCGAGGACAAACTTGAACTTCCATTGGCATGACAAAATGCAAGGCATTTCAGTTTGAATAATCTAACGCAAGAACTCGTCACCCTTGGAACGAATTTGTCTGACAGTATCTGAATGGAATTGTCAAACTTAACACTGTATTTCTCTGAAGAAACTAAATCCTAGGGTGACATTTTCTATGATCATTTCACTGGGTTTTTTTTGTATTTGTACTTTTTAGCTTTTTGGTTTCCTCTCAATATAATGTTTGTTAATCTAAAAAGCACTTGTGGTTTCCTTTGAAGAAATATTAATTTAAAGCCAAGGCAAAGCGTAGAATTTTTAAAATTTGAATGGAATTCGCGCAGATTCTATTAAGGTAAATAAAACTGAATAAAGTTGTTGTTAAAGGAAAGCATACAGTGTAGCTCAACGATTTGGAGATGCAACAGTGAAAGAATTTTGATGGACAATTTTATATTTAGATGGAGTTTTATATACCGGTAAAGCCCTAATACGTTGATGCCGAAAGAAAGGAGTCAAGGCTATGTACAGAAATTTTCATGGTTGCGCTTTTTGGAACGTTTTTCATTTTTACATCCTCAGTAGCTCGGGGGAGGGGGGGTACTTGAAATGTACAGGGTAGTGTCCCCGAATTTTTACAGACCAACCCACCTTTAAGTTATTGTTTCGCACATTCAGCCACCCAGTTATGATTTAGTATGCAATTGTGTACCAAATGTTAAGGAAATTTGATTCTATACCCACTTTTAAGTAATTTTAGGCATAAATCGGACCTAGGTGCAAGGAATTTTTTAGAAAAAAACCCACCCATACCAGGGGCACATACCTGTCATTATACATTAGGAGTACCCCCGGGCTCAGTAGTTTCTAGCCAAAGTCTTCTACGTGAATCCTACCGGGCTCGAAGTCTGCTACGTGAATCCTATATATCAAGAAAACTATCATACTTAGGGCAATGAAACTTTGTTCATATGATTAGTGATTGATTAGTGATCCTGGCTTTATTACTAACAAAATGAGAATAAGGTGCTAATTAGCTACGTGATCGGGAAGGGAAGTTAGGAAGAGAAGTAAGATAAGTACGTAAGATATCTAAGCATTTTGCGGAAAGCTCCACATTTTGACCAAAAGGCAAAACTTTTAACCCTAATCCTACCGGGGGTGGAATCCATCCCCCTCCCCCAAGCTTTTCTTGAAACAGTTTTGTTGTGTGATGGATGTAAGCTTCCAAACCAGGCTGACTTTAAGCCTATATGTATAAGCTACAATGTGATACAAAAAAATTCCCAAAATAATAACAATGGGTCACGTGACATTGCCTTATATGGAAAGTGGTCATGACAAAACCACATAAAAATGCCTATTTATACCAGTAAATCTTATCAGAATTGACTGAATCTTTGCAAGGTAAGAGAAAATAGTCACTAGTAACAAAATGAAAAAAAAATTTCCGGATTTCTATTGATATTAAGGAAGGTCGATTTTTGACCAACGTTGATAGCACGTTTTGATTATGATGACACAATGACGTCATAATAGAAGTGGGAGACGCCCAATTTACCAACATTACTCCTAATACATTGGCCAATGCCTGTCCCAAGTTTGATTGCTGTAGCTCTACTGGACAGCAATTTATGGAGGGGGGTTGGAACCCCCCCCCCCCCCCGACTGTGTTAGATCAAAAAAAGCCCGGTTGGATTAGGGTTAAAGAAAAAGACGATGTAATACGTAGTTTTGCTTTTACTTTTAGGCATAAAATATTGAAATTCGGTGTACCTAATGAAAGATGCCAAATAAATATGATTATTTTTAGTTTATTTTGAAGCGAAAGTTATATATGTATTCACAGATATATATGAAGCCTTTAGAAATTCCTTAGATGTGTTACAAATAATTAAGTAGAAAAGTTGAAGAAATCT
This sequence comes from Chrysaora quinquecirrha, assembly GCA_014526335.1. Taxonomy (NCBI): domain Eukaryota; kingdom Metazoa; phylum Cnidaria; class Scyphozoa; order Semaeostomeae; family Pelagiidae; genus Chrysaora; species Chrysaora quinquecirrha. The sequence goes on along the minus strand of JACTAT010000029.1, from coordinate 644,341 downwards.
GTGTTTTTGCCGCACATATGACATCATGAAGAAGGAGTTTTAGCTCCTATTTATTGCCTTGCGCTTATCGACTTAGTCCAGATAGTTTGATTGGGGGGCAGTTTTGGCTTGGAGCTGTTATGTTCGACAAAAGGTTCTATCAATGCAAGCATAGCATAGAGTCGAGAACGCACGGGTAACGACTTGATAACTATCCGGGTAACCATGATTCTATATGTTTTTATTCTGCTTTAGCAAGGGTAGCCACGGGTAACCATAATACGTAAAGGGTATACTATATTCCTTTTATATATATATATTAAGTTTAACCGTAGTTTCGCATATCACTCGCATGTTTAGCCACCCTGTGAGACACGCCGAGTACAGTGTCGTGCGCGACATGTCTCCTATTTTAGCCATAGTTTTAACATCGTGCCAAATGGTTTTGTTCAAAATATCGCACGGTTATAAGGTTCTTGAGCAAATTCTGAGTGGTTTGACGGTTTCACTCCAGACCTCCAAAACATCCCCTTAGACAACAAAGAAGTTTTATCTGTACCAATATGTCAACTCTGTGGACCCAATTTGACACCCGAAGTACCTCTCAATGTGGCGAAAATGTAAAAATGTCTCAAGAGGAAAATTGCATTTACCCGATTTGCACCAAAAATTTTACCATAACTAGATACAAAAATTATCAGGCTTTTGAAGCAATTCATCTCTTAAAGTTTTTGTATGTTTTACTAATTCCATATGTAGGGAGATAGGTGGAAGTGAAGAAATTACCAATTTGGGCGTCTAGTATAATAGGCTGTTTTAGCAACGGGACGCCACAAGTGAAGAAGACGTCGCGAGCAGACAAAGAATCTGGGCACTAGTTATTTTCCCGCGTCTTGAGATGCCGGGTTCTGGCGGTCAAAGACTCATTTCTTTAGCTAGCGTTACACTTACACCCTAGTATACTGGTATGTAGGCGCCGCCAACCTTCAATGCTAAATTAAAAGTTTTAATCAAAAACACTACAGAACCTTCTTGACCGAGGCGGCGTTCTCACTGGCGGTCGTATCCTATTGCTAAAACAGTCTAATTATCAGTGGAATGCCATCCCTCCCCGAAGTACCCCTCCCGTGAACACAACAGACATTTTAGGAGAAAAGCAAATGGAGAATACTTTCTAGGTTCATCATATTCAATCATAATCAATCATCATAATCAATCATCAATCATCAATAATCAATCATCAAACGCACACATAATCACAGCATGTTGGATGAGAGGTCATGCCTTGCCCGGAGCATAGCCATGCATATCTATTATTATTAACGCAAGTAACCTTCACATTACACTTTAAAGAAAACTGACGCCCTTGTACAACACATTTGACTACATTGGCTACTGATAAGTGAACGTCGCAGAATGTCCATTTTGAAGCACTGATATCACGCTTTGCTTTTCCAGGCAAGGACTTCGGCAACGCTGTGGAAAAGAAATATCTCTGAAATTTTGATCCACAGAATAGGACCTTAACAGATCTGAATCAATGTATGCAATATAATATAACATGCACTGGACCCGTTCATTTGTGTATACGGTTACGGGCTACGGTACATGTTGTTTTATTAGGCAGGGCTACTACAAATACTTCATTCCATTCAAAGTACATTCTTTTTGTTTGCCCACCTTTCTCTACCCCCCCCCTGGATCAGGTAAAATGAAAACATTATCAAAGTGTTCAGGGGGGTCACTGTTGTCGTGTGTCGTACCTTGTTTGTCGTTTCTTGTTACGCTATATTATTCAATTCATGCTAAAATTATCGAAAAGCTTATTGATTTAATAAAATTGCGAAACGGGCCAACGTTTGCTACGGCATCGTGCTAGCTATGTAGCCACATTTCAGTTTGATGTCAGAACTTCAACTCTGTTCTTCTGACAGAAATAGACAGGTCCATGCCAGAAAATATCTTATCCATTTTCCTGTCAAGGTTTTGGAGGTAGATTACGGTTTCTGATCGCTTTTAGATCAAATTTAACTTTGGGGCCACCTAAAATTTTCCTTCACTTTCATAATGGCGGCAAAAACGAAATTGATGACGTCACAATACAAAATTTTTTGAAAAATCAAATTTTTTCAAGTCTGATTAGTTCATTAAAAAGAGCTTTAAAATCTGAATAGAATGGGTATACGAACTTGGCATCTCCTAGTTAATGTTAAAAAATTATAAGCCTTTAAATATAAATGTAAAAAAAATCTGGAAACTTGACTTTACGTGTATTTTGCTCAGTACAGATCTGATGAAGAGCTTGATTCACTTTCAGATGAGTTTGAAGATATATCGTCAGAGGAACTGTTATCGTTGCTTGAGAAAGTATCATCTTCTGATGACGATGCCTCCCATTGTGCCTCATAGCCATTGTCTTCAACAGACGAATCGTCAGCTGAATTTTCATTCTTGCTGCGTTTCACTTTCCTTTTCTTTGTGGGAGGTTGGCTGCTGCCCTTTTTACGGCGACTTTTTTGTGCCTTCTTGTTTAGACAAGGTGGGAGTTGATTCCCTGTGTACCATACAGGCATAATTTCGTCATTTTCTTCTTTCCAGCCTCTGTTTTCCAAGGTCGGGGTCACTATATTTTGCAACAGACACTGCTTCCATATGAGAGTTTGCAAGTCACTTCGTTTTACATGTTCAGCAACACTACTTTCATCCGGAATAAGGCTACTACTGGATTTTGTTTTTTGCTTCTGGTACATTTTTGTCCTAGTTTCAGTTATGGACTCTTTGCTATTTCCACTGTATATGATTTCATGGAAGAACTTCACAGCTTTGCTAATATCCTCAAAAGATCTTTCGTTACTTCCGAGATCTGATAACAGATTGGTTGACTTTGTCTTTACCATTTTTTTGAATGGTTTTGTCTTTCCTGCACCAAAAGGAAAAGACGTTGTATCACAGCCTGTTATATTGTGATAAGCTGGCAAAATAGAGCACACATCGTCACCAAAATGATTCTGAATGCAACTGATGCTAGCATATCTGTCCGAGTCTATCTTCATCATCCATTCTTCAGCAGGCTGGCAGGCGCTAAATGCGTAGCACATTAGAATGAGAACATCTGTATCAGCAGCTCTTACAACTACAGGATGATTCGACTTTGATACTTCCTGAATTATTCTTGTGTCAGCTTCGATATGATTTGAACTATCAAGTTCTTCGGTTCCTGTTTGACGAATGATCCAGGTCTTTTCTTCTTCTGTTATTATCAAAGGGATTTTAAGTGTTGCCCGGCTATTCTCTTTAGTGTAATGTTTAACTAGTGCTTGAACTAACTCGATCTTGTTCTCCCTGTTGCGTAGAAATGCATCCCAATCTTTGCCTTTTGGCATAATCTGCTCATTACTCGTTATATGTACTCTTCTTCCAGGTGCACCACGACGACTCTGCGTCAACTGCTTGATTGTGCTAATACGATAGGAGTCAAATATGATTGCCAAACTTTGTGCGTTTGCTGAAACATCAGGCATACAGAATTTAAGTAAGGCATCTGCATATTTACCCCAATTTTCTTTAGCAGGAACAGCTTTTACTGCTGCCATTCCATCGACGAACCAATCGGCAAATTGAGGAGGTTCCTTGCAAATAGATTTAGCTTCTTCCATCAAAAAGTTCCGAAATGCTGCTTTAGAACCTTGTCTTAAATCTTTATCCGGTGTTGCCAAAGCCAAGGGAACCGTCGTTAATGGATACCGCAGTGCTTCTTCAGGGCTTGAAACTTTTCCAACCATTAATCCAAAAGCTTGACGATCTTCCTTCAATATATTCACTGCCTTTGAAACAGATTTCTTTTTTCCATCCCTGTCTTGATATTTTGCCTTGGTATTTTTTCAAACAAACTAACTCTGTTATTCGGTGCCTTTTTCTAGTGTTGACAAAGTCTAAATAAGCTATCTCTCCAACAGAGCTTGAAGCTAAAAGTCCATCGACAACACTTTGGTGTATCTCCTGACCGGACTTCATATGTCTTGCAGGGCCGTCTAAAAATGGATTGAAGTAACTTTCAAGTTGTTTTGTTAGGTTAGGCACTGCTTTCTCGTTTTCTGTACGTGATCCAAATGTTGTTTCTTTGTGAACGGATGAAGTGAGCACATTCAGTTTTTCTTTCAATTTTCCACGAATATTTGCTATTATGTGACTGGTTTTGATGAAAGCATCTGTTGTGCGTTCATTTGTACTGAACCCGCCTTGCATTGGTCCGCCTCGTACCTTGACCTCTCTATTGATTGTTACCTCAGTTATGAGATCACCGTGAATTGTCGAAAATGGTTTCCCCGTCAATGATCCACCAAACCCATTTAATTCAAGATCTTCCCATGCTGCAGGATTATTGATCTTTATCGACTGTAAATTTACGTGCTGTGCAGAAAGATATCTAGAATAGTTTACATGGTCAAATGCAAAGCACTTTGGGAGTAAGGCCCTCTCAGCTGCTAAATGAAGGTCTATACTTTTCTCCTGCACAGAGCGCACTAATGCAAGCATTGCTGAGACATCTTTCAGGTATTCTATCATCATTTGAGATTGTGTACCCGGCTCCGCCTTGAGTAAGGATTTACACAGCATCTGAAAACATGTGTCCTCAGTAACTAATTGAAGGGTTGCAGCACTTGGTTCACAGCGCAGGTCAGCGAGTTTTATGGTTAATGCTTCATTAAAGGAATGATTCTCATTGTTCATTTTGCATCGAAGTAGAGCGTTGAACGACTGTTTATGAAGACGCAAGCCACGGTGGTAGTGACGCCCTTCGATTTCCTGAATAGCAGATCCTTCAGCGATTGCATTTGCGTCTATCCACCAATCTTTCAAACCGAGACAGCCATACTTCTTGTACATAATTTTTAAACATACCATCACAGTATGGAAGTCACCAATTAAGGGTACAATTTTGTCATACTCTCCTTTATGCAGCCAACTTATCATTAACATTTTGCTGTAAATTGCTTCATCTGCATGTGCGAAAATGTGATCTATTTGCAAGTCATCTGCCATCTGCTTAATCATATCCATGTACCATTTAATGATATTGTCTGTTGGAGGGAATGGAACCACTGGTAAATACTCTAGCTTGCACTTTGTTGTTTCCACACCTGTAGTATCTATATTAAAGGCCGTCCATGAGCCGACTGGAGCCATATCGTTTCCATCTATACCTGGATAGATTTTTTTAATGCAATCGTCACCAACAGATCCTACAACCACCCAAGCAATGTCTCTATGAAGAGACTTCTTTAAATGATCTGTGTTTGAATAGCTATCTTCAAATTCTGGGAAGGATGGAGGCGAAGCTCTTTTCTTTGGTATCTTATAGTGCCCATTATTGATTTCATTCTCTCCTTCGTCTGTGAGTATAGATTGTTTCTCGTTAGCTATCACTACCTGTGTCTCTTCTGGCTGCCTCATTTGGAAAACAGTGCCAGTGGTGTGATGAGTTGTATGACCACCTGTAATAGTTTGCTGTTTTCCATCTGAGTTATCGAATGTGATATGAACACTTCTTCCTGTGGTGAAACCAGGAGGCAGCATCTTTTTGTGATCCATTGATATTGCTTGTGCCCATTTGTTTGTCAGCAAGCGCACATCTGTGTACGAAATCCCTATCCCACAGTGATGCAAAAGCTTGGTTGCTTCTTTGCTTCCAGTTACTCTGTGGAGAGTCAAACTCAACGCCGTGGCAGTCGGTGTTCGCTCGTTTGTTATTAATCTTTCCCAGCCTTCAGCTATTGCTGCTATTTTCTCCGCTTGGGACTCGCTGGCAGTTTTTGCATACCCAAGCTCATTTTTCTCTCTCTTTGGATTTATCGACCATGATATGGCATTGTAGAGGCATCGAAGTGGGCCAGAGTTATCAAGCGAAGAGAGAAGCTCTTTAGGATAAGGAGGCCAGGGTCGTCTTTCCTTTCCTGACAACTTTCGATTTATTAATTTCGCAAAGGCCTTCACTAAGTCGTCTTCCCTGAGTCCATGTCCTTGGAGTGTTGCTAATGAATATTGAAGTGGGTTCGCACCACTAGGATATACAACGTCATTTCTTCCCACCTTACCGAATTCAATTCTGTCTCCAAATTGTTCTATCAATTTTGCTTTCACCTGGTAAGTATGTTTCAAACTGATCGGTTCCTCTTTCAATCCATATTCTTCGCTGATTTCTCCTACATCTTTCAAAAGTTCTGTGATTAAAAATGCCTCTTTTGCGTCTATTGCTCTAAGCTTGAATTTTCGCAGGAAATTGTTCGTTATTTCTTCCTCGATGATCTTATTTTCTTCTTCATAAGCTTTGATTTCGTAGCTGTAAACAAAATTTGCATAGCAATTTTTTATGATAGTATATATCTGCTGCAAAGATATCGCAAACTGCGCCACTAAGAATAATATTCAAGCGCTTTGCAGCCTCATAAAATTTGTCATTTTCTTGCAATAATTTGGTTCTCATTTGCGACTGCAATTTGTTTGCGGAAAGAATTTCACTACATCTACCAAGTCCGCCTTTGTTGTATTGTCTTTTGTCGTAATTTGTTTCCTCGTTGCATACAAAGCACAGCAATTTAGGCCTGCCTTTCTCCCTGCTTATTTTGATATTCGGGTTCGTAGAAGTAGCCTCATCTGCATCACAATCTGCGACTGGCAGAGGCTCTAATTTCTCATTCTGTTCTTCTTTCCTCTTTATTCGATTTCTGAATGTCACTCTACATGTGCTATGTGCAACCACATCCTCTGTTCCTATTTCGGAGGGTATGCGATTTTTGGCCTGTTTAAATTCGTCATACGGGTAATCCGCGCAGAGCCTGTCATCCAAGGCTTGCCATCGATCAGCAAGTTGATGTAAAGTTGTTAAACCATCATTCTTGATTTTTACATATTGATCATTAGTAATCGAATTACAAAGAATGCATTTGTCTCTCTCTGCAAGTCCCACATTGAGAAATGCTTTGCTCGTCGTCATTCTAAAAAGCAAGGTGAGCTTTGAAAATAGTTGAGTTAAAATAATCAGTGTAATAACCGTTCAAACAAATTTGAAAACACAAGCCAAAGGAATAATATTCTAAAAAACATAAAAGGCGCATTTCAAATTTACCTTTATTTTTCTCATGTCAGAGAAACTCTGAATCCCTTCAAATTGTAAAGGATGATCAATAATATTCCAAAAAGTTTGAAATCGTTTCTGTGGTGAATTAATACAAACGAAATTTTCTCTTCATCTAAATTTCCTTCCTCCTGAGCAAAGAAATTTTTGAAGATTTCTGTGAATGGGAAGTCTCGCATTATTTGCACAGCTGTGTAGGAAGAACAAAGAGATTTTCTGATGACAGGACAATAGATCAATGACATTTGTATTTACGCAATGTCATTGATCAATTGCTCCTAACACCACAAATTAAATTAAAAAAAAAATTGTTCTGTTGATGCCGTTTTTTTTGGCTTTTTGCTGTTAATGCTGTACTTTTTGTACCTTCTGCCTGTATTTTTTTTATTATGTATTATTTTATTTGATCGTTTTAATTTAGCTGCCATACCTAACACTGTATGTAGGTAGTGCATATGCTTTATGAACGAATATTATTCAATAACAATATCAATGTGACGTCCATGAAAAGCAATGGCTCAGAACAATATCATACACGGAATTAAAAACTCGGGATTTAAATGAACAAATTTTTCAACGGGTAATAGTAATAGAAGCTGGGTTGCTCTAACTGGTCAACATTGAGTCAACTTTTTTTTACAATTTTTTTTTTCATTTCTACTCAAAGGCTTATATTTTTTTAACCATAACTAGGAGATGCCAAGTTCCTATACCCATTCTATTCAGAATTTAAAGCTCTTTTTAGTGAACTAATCAGACTTGAAAAATTTTGATTTTTCAAAAAATTTTGTATTGTGACGTCATCAATTTCGTTTTTGCCGCCATTATGAAATTGAAGGAACAATTTAGGTGGCCCCAAAGTTAAATTTGATCTAAAAGCGATCAGAAACCGTAATCTACCTCTAAAACCTTGACAGGAAAATGGATAAGATATTTCCTGGCATGGACCTGTCTAAAAATAAAGACGCAGAATCTTCTTCGTAATCTTGTCTCACCTTTCCCAGCAGCTGTGTTATGGGCGCAAAAATTTAAGCTAGATAAGATGCCCCCCCCGCGTGTTCCGCTGAATTTGAAGGTAGATCACTCACAATAAATATCATTTTTCAACCAACGATACTATTTCATCTCAGCTATATTAACCAATATGTTAACATCCTTCAGTTATTCAATATTAAACTTTTTCAATCCATAAGGAATTAGCTTCTACAAATGTAATCACAACATTTTGGAGGAGTGACTATTTGTTTTCCAGTGCATCGGAATCCGCTGTTTGACACAGGACAGGTGACCGATATTTTACAATCTATGTCAAGGCGATGTCTTGGACATTTGAGAGCAATAGCCGTACTGGCGAAAGAGCATGGCGAGAATTGTCCGACTGTCACATCTCGTTTTGACTTGCCAGACAATAGACTTGAAAATGCTGTAAATTCAAGAAAAAACATGATGTAACAGTGTTTGTTATATGGGGTTATATGCACATATTTAAAACAATCACTCGGGTAAAGCAAAGCAAGTAGCCGATGAGATTAAAAACTTTCTCGACATCAATATTTACATTTTCAATATCTTAGATGAATTTCAAAAACACTTATTATTAGCTACAATCTTTTTTTTAAGAACAAGAAAATTTAAGTTGAGGCTGACTGTTCTTCCTTTTTGCCTTTTTAAAGCCTGAAATGTTCTAAAGTTCTTCTTAAATCGGTCACCAAGACCGTGGAATGTCTAATAGACAGGGAATTTGGCCTGCAATCTAAGGAAGTGCCTAACCTTTGTTTTTAAACTTGGTTCTCGGTAAATCGACCACGCTGAATCGTTTAAGACCAGGAGCCAAATCGAGAAGTGTCTCTATCACGTGATATACGACGTCATGGTGACGTCATAAAAATATACCTTTTACCCGTTTTAATTCGCTTAACAGCCACTTAATATGAAAGAAAATGGTAAACATAGATAGAACACATCGAGAGCTTTCGATTGATATACATTTGTCGCAATTCGAAGGTTAAAATATTTATGATGACGTCATCAGGACCTTTTTTTTAAGCAGGTCCTTTCATAGTGCGGGTGTTGGTGAAACAATTGTGCATTTTATGTTATCAGTATCAAATTTGGCGAAAAGGGGTAGTTTGACACGCTGAAAAAGATAAAATATAGACCTGAACTGAGAAATGCCCCCTTGTGCTTTTTTTAGACAGGGGTAAATGGTACCAGACCTCTATATAAGCTACAATACTAGTTTTGCTGCAAATTGTAATACGAGCATCAAATTTAGCGAAAGCAGGCAGTTTGACGAGCTAAAAAAGATAGGATATGGATCCCAACCGAAAAATGCCCCCTTGTGCTATTTTTAGACTGGGGTAATGGGTACCAGAGCTCTACATAAGCTATAACACAAGTTTTATTGCAAATTGTAATACAAGCATCAAATTTGGCGAAAACAGGCAGTTTGACATACTAAAAAAGATAGGATATTTGCCCCAACTGAGAAATGCCCACTTGTGCTCTTTTTAGACTGGGGTAATGGGTACCGGACCTCTATATAAGCTACATCACTAGTTTTGTTGCAAATTGTAATGCGAGCATCAAATTTAGCGAAAACAGGCAGTTTGACATACTAAAGAAGATAGGATATTGATCCCAACCAAAAAATGCCCCCTTGTGCTATTTTTAGACTGGGGTAATGGGTACCAGAGCCCTACATAAGCTATAACACTAGTTTTATTGCAAATTGTAATACAAGTATCAAATTTGGCGAAAACAAGCAGGTTGACATACTAAAAAAGATAGGATATGTGCCCCAACTGAGAAATCCCCTCTGTGCTATTTTTAGACTGAGGTAATTGGTACCAGATCTCTACATAAGCTACAATACTAGTGTTGTTGCAAATTGTAATACGAGCATCAAACTTAGCGAAAACAGGCAGTTTGACATCCTAAAAAAGATAGGATATGTGCCCCAACTGAGAAATGCCCCCTTGTGCTATTTCTAGACTGTGGTAATAGGCACCAAATCTCTACTTAAGCTATAACAATAGTTCTAATATGAATTGTAATACATGCCGAAATTGTAAAAATTACGAAAAGGGGTAGTTTGAGACACTGAAAAGATAGGATACGCACCCCAAGTGAAAAACGCCCGCTTGTGCTTTTTTGAGACAGTGATTATTGGTAACAGAAAAGAAACCTCTACCTATGCTATAACAGTTGCTATGAAATGTCGCTTTTTGATGATTCGAAGCAGCATTTTTGGGATAAATCTGGCAAGAAACGATAAAGTGCTTTGAGGTTTGTTAATTTTATATTCTACTCGAAGGCAAGCAAGCCTTCTTCAGAGTATTCGTTGGTGCATGCTTGTTGCATGACCTTGATGACTTTTTATCTTTTGTTTGCGCTATTCTGATCCTTACTTCTTTGGCTTCCCTTCCTCCCTAACGAAAGATCCGAAGTATTTGAACGGTGAGGTCTGCTTTGGCTGTACGTAGTTCACATCTATCTTGCCCTGAACTTTTTTATGATTTTTAAGACCATCATCTCGGTCATCAGTGCTAAGTGCCACCCCAGCAGCATCATTCTCCTTGATGTAACAACCTACTACCTACTGTAACGTCTGTGTCATCGGACTCGCTGGCAGTTTTGCATACCCAAGCTCATTTTTCTCTCTCTTTGGATTTATCGACCATGATATGGCATTGTAGAGGCATCGAAGTGGGCCAGAGTTATCAAGCGAAGAGAGAAGCTCTTTAGGATGAGGAGGCCAGGGTCGTCTTTCCTTTCCTGACAACTTTCGATTTATTAATTTCGCAAAGGCCTTCACTAAGTCGTCTTCCCTGAGTCCATGTCCTTGGAGTGTTGCTAATGAATATTGAAGTGGGTTCGCACCACTAGGATATAGAACGTCATTTCTTCCCACCTTACCGAATTCAATTCTGTCTCCAAATTGTTCTATCAATTTTGCTTTCACCTGGTAAGTATGTTTCAAACTGATCGGTTCCTCTTTCAATCCATATTCTTCGCTGATTTCTCCTACATCTTTCAAAAGTTCTGTGATTAAAAATGCCTCTTTTGCGTCTATTGCTCTAAGCTTGAATTTTCGAAGGAAATTGTTCGTTATTTCTTCCTCGATGATCTTATTTTCTTCTTCAGAAGCTTTGATTTCGTAGCTGTAAACAAAATTTGCATAGCATTTTTTATGATAGTATATATCTGCTGCAAAGATATCGCAAACTGCGCCACTAAGAATAATATTCAAGCGCTTTGCAGCCTCATAAAATTTGTCATTTTCTTGCAATAATTTGGTTCTCATTTGCGACTGCAATTTGTTTGCGGAAAGAATTTCACTACATCTACCAAGTCCGCCTTTGTTGTATTGTCTTTTGTCGTAATTTGTTTCCTCGTTGCATACAAAGCACAGCAATTTAGGCCTGCCTTTCTCCCTGCTTATTTTGATATTCGGGTTCGTAGAAGTAGCCTCATCTGCATCACAATCTCGACTGGCAGAGGCTCTAATTTCTCATTCTGTTCTTCTTTCCTCTTTATTCGATTTCTGAATGTCACTCTACATGTGCTATGTGCAACCACATCCTCTGTTCCTATTTCGGAGGGTATGCGATTTTTGGCCTGTTTAAATTCGTCATACGGGTAATCCGCGCAGAGCCTGTCATCCAAGGCTTGCCATCGATCAGCAAGTTGATGTAAAGTTGTTAAACCATCATTCTTGATTTTTACATGTTGATCATTAGTAATCGAATTACAAAGAATGCATTTGTCTCTCTCTGCAAGTCCCATATTGAGAAATGCTTTGCTCGTCGTCATTCTAAAAAGCAAGGTGAGCTTTGAAAATAGTTGAGTTAAAATAATCAGTGTAATAACCGTTCAAACAAATTTGAAAACACAAGCCAAAGGAATAATATTCTAAAAACATAAAGGCGCATTTCAAATTTACCTTTATTTTTCTCATGTCAGAGAAACTCTGAATCCCTTCAAATTGAAAAGGATGATCAATAATATTCCAAAAAGTTTGAAATCGTTTCTGTGGTGAATTAATACAAACGAAATTTTCTCTTCATCTAAATTTCCTTCCTCCTGAGCAAAGAAATTTTGAAGATTTCTGTGAAAGGAAGTCTCGCATTATTTGCACAGCTGTGCAGGAAGAACAAAGAGATTTTCTGATGACAGGACAATAGATCAATGACATTTGTATTTACGCAATGTCATTGATCAATTGCTCAAACACCACAAATTAAATTTAAAAAAAAAATTGTTCTGTTGATGCCGTTTTTCGGCTTTTTGCTGTTAATGCTGTACTTTTGTACCTTCTGCCCGTATTTTTTTTATTATGTATTATTTTATTTGATCGTTTTAATTTAGCTGCCATATACCTAACACTGTATGTAGGTAGTGCATATGCTTTATGAATGAATATTATTCAATAACAATATCAATGTGACGTCCATGAAAAGCAATGGCTCAGAACAATATCATACACGGAATTAAAAACTCGGATTTAAATGAACAAATTTTTCAACGGGTAATAGTAATAGAAGCTGGGTTGCTCTAACTGGTCAACATTGAGTCAACTTTTTTTTACAATTTTAATTTTTCATTTCTACTCAAAGGCTTATATTTTTTTAACCATAACTAGGAGATGCCAAGTTCCTTTACCCATTCTATTCAGAATTTAAAGCTCTTTTTAGTGAACTAATCAGACTTGAAAAATTTTGATTTTTCAAAAAATTTTGTATTGTGACATCATCAATTTCGTTTTTGCCGCCATTATGAAATTGAAGGAACAATTTAGGTGGCCCCAAAGTTAAATTTGATCTAAAAGCGATCAGAAATGGTAATCTACCTCTAAAACCTTGACAGGAAAATGGATAAGATATTTCCTGGCATGGACCTGTCTAAAAATAAAGACGCAGAATCTTCTTCGTAATCTTGCCTCACCTTTCCCAGCAGCTGTGTTATGGGCGCAAAAATTTAAGCTAGATAAGATGCCCCCCGCGTGTTTCGCTGAATTTGAAGGTAGATCACTCACAATAAATATCATTTTTCAACCAACGATACTATTTCATCTCAGCTATATTAACCAATATGTTAACATCCTTCAGTTATTCAATATTAAACTTTTTCAATCCATAAGGAATTAGCTTCTACAAATGTAATCACAACATTTTGGAGGAGTGACTATTTGTTTTCAGTGCATCGGAATCCGCTGTTTGACACAGGACAGGTGACCGATATTTTACAATCTATGTCAAGGCGATGTCTTGGACATTTGAGAGCAATAGCCGTACTGGCGAAAGAGCATGGCGAGATTGTCCGACTGTCACATCTCGTTTTGACTTGCCAGACAATAGACTTGAAAATGCTGTAAATTCAAGAAAAACATGATGTAACAGTGTTTGTTATATGGGGTTATATGAACATATTTGAAACAATCACTCGGGTAAAGCAAAGCAAGTAGCCGATGAGATTAAAAACTTTCTCGACATCAATATTTACGTTTTCAATATCATAGATGAATTTCAAAAACACTTATTATTAGCTACAATCTTTTTTTAAGAACAAGAAAATTTAAGTTGAGGCTGACTGTTCTTCCTTTTTGCCTTTTTAAAGCCTGAAATGTTCTAAAGTTCTTCGATCCGAAGTATTTGAACGGTGAGGTCTGCTTTGGCTGTACGTAGTTCACATCTATCTTGCCCTGAACTTTTTTATGATTTTTAAGACCATCATCTCGGTCATCAGTGCTAAGTGCCACCCCAGCAGCATCATTCTCCTTGATGTAACAACCTACTACCTACTGTAACGTCTGTGTCATCAGCGTATTTGATGCTTATGATGTCATCACCATCAACGTAAACTTCGTTGAGAGCTGCAATAGGCAGGCCATAGGATGTGTTCACTGTAGATATTGTAGTAGCCTGGCGATTGTACGCAGCCTTGCCTCACTCCACATCTGATGCCAACCTAGTTGCTGACGTCTCTACATCATGTCGAATCACTGCCGTTTGATTCTTATACAGGGGCTGGATAATGCTAAGCTCCTCCTTGATAATATCGAAGGCGGACAGCAAGAGAACGCGATTGCTGTTGGTTTCTATGGAATAGCGATAAATATCGGAAGAATCACACTTTCCACAAAATTAACGCATTTTTCATTAAAGCAATAATGATGATCTATATCTTGTCTTTTTCAGCGTATCAAACAACCCTTATTCCCTAAGTTGGATTTCTGTATTACACTTTATAACAAAATTACCGTTATAGCTCATGTAGAGGTCTGATAACAATTACCCCAGTGTAAAAATAGAACAAGGGGGCATTTCTTAGTTGGGGCACATATCCTATCTTTTTTAGTATGTCAAACTGCCTGTTTTCGCCAAATTTGATGCTTGTATTACAATTTGCAATAAAACTAGTGTTATAGCTTATGTAGAGCTCTGGTACCCATTACCCCAGTCTAAAAATAGCACAAGGGGGCATTTCTCGGTTGGGATCCATATCCTATCTTTTTTAGCTCGTCAAACTGCCTGCTTTCGCTAAATTTGATGCTCGTATTACAATTTGCAGCAAAACTAGTATTTTAGCTTATATAGAGGTCTGGTACCAATTACCCCAGTCTAAAAATAGCGCAAGGGGGCATTTCTCAGTTGAGTTCTATATTTTATCTTTTTCAGCGTGTCAAAATACCCCTTTTCGCCAAATTTGATACTGGTAACATGAAATGCACAATTGTTTCACCAACACCCGCACTATGAAAGGACCTGCTTAAAAAGGTCCCGATGACGTCATCATAAATATTTTAACCTTCGAAATGCGACAAATGTATATCAATCGAAAGCTCTCGATGTGTTCTATCTATTTTTACCATTTTCTTTCATATTAAGTGGCTATTAAGCGAATTAAAACGGGTGAAAGGTATATTTTTATGACGTCACCATGACGTCGTATATCACGTGATAGAGGCATTTCTCGATTTGGTTCCTGGTCTTAAACTATTCAGCGTGGTCGATTTACCGGTAATCAAGTTTAAAAACAAAGGTTAGGCACTTCCTTAGATTGCAGGCCAAAATACCCAGTCTATAATAAATGTCCTAGAGAATGTCTGGATTGGTACTGGCACTAGATTTATGAATGTTTGTTAATCTCTTCTTCGCTTGCTTATTACATTCAATCTGACAGTCTTATATTCCATATTTAATGATGTGATTTTCTTTGGGGCTTTTTCTTGCTTCGTTCTTAACGTGTAGACAAAATCCAGACTCGTGTTCTTATGATTTTTCTTATAAAAATGAGTGTATTGTCTTACATTAAAATATAATATACATGGTAATACTTTATATGTTATTGTTTGTAAAATTTATGTTTTCATATTATCAATGCGCTTTATCGTATGGTGCCTTTTTCAAAAAACTCCACAAGCCTTTTCCGTGAAAGGGAACAAACTCTTCTTGAATGCAGTTCATAAGTAGTTCATAAGTCATTGTGTGATTGAGGCTATGAATTACTTTCCAAATAATTCTGCCCTCTCCATTCTGTGCAAGACTTCGTCCATTTTTCCTGTCCAGATTTTCAGATCTCGTCCTCATGTAAGCCGTAAGTCTGCAACCCTGGCCAAAACTAATTGGAATTTTACAGATTTTATAAGAAGAAAATAAGGAATTGGAATTTTACGTATTTTAGAAGAGAAATTTATGTAATGGAAAGTTTGCCAACCCCCCCATGCCAATGCTGTGGGTGTAGCTAGTGGTTCTCGAACCAACATTGTATAAACGGGAGGATGCAGGGGATCTTTTAACATACAAACTAGTGGGGAAAATCCCAACCAGGCCCATAAATTTCCCCACTAGTTGGCCCATGATTCCCCACTTGCAAGTGCCCTTTTGTTGAAAATTGTTTTAAACATCAATTTGACTTATCTCCAATTACTGTTCGTTGTGTCGTTGTCGTGTTATATGTGTCAAATTATTCGTTATTTCTTTGGTCTTATTGCTGTCAATCAATCTCTGTTTGACGTTCTTGCACTGCACCAAGGCGAGGCAATGAAATCCGCGGGAAAAGTTGCTTGCGTCATTGATCTCCAAACATGCCAAAATGCAGAAAATTAACAAATTTTTATGGACCAAGATTAAAAACGGACAACAAAGGTACAGAAGAGAAAGAAATAGGAGCCTCCAGCCATCCAGATTCACCTCAAGCGGAAGAAATTGAAAGCCAAGATATTAACAACCCGCAGCAATCAACACACACTGTTCAAACACAAAAGCAGCCAGTGTATTTTATTACCACGGGATTAAGCTGGATCTTAAGTTCATTATTGAACGTTTTCCAGAAGTGCAAAGCTATACAGCAAAGAAGAATGGGAAGGAGTTATGTGCAAGACAGTGAAAACCTTACCAACTATGCATACTCGTCCCTTTACTTTTGTTTTTGCCGTCAGTTGCGTTACATTAAGGAAAGAGCCCATTTGTGTAAATTCCCCATCAGTAAAAATTTCTTAAAAGATCCCCTGGGGGGATGGGGACTTCCAGCATTTACTTAGAATTCCAATAGTTCTGGCCAGGATTTTAGACGTTCCTTGTTTTCTTTTTCCTTTTGGTTCTTCGAATCTGTGTCTCTGGGGCCAATTTCATCTCATCGTGTGGCTTATTCATCGAATTTTTCTGAGTTTGATCTCTGATAGTATTTTCTTGTTTTTGTTTACTCTTATAGGATTTCTTCTTTATTTTATAACCTTGCAATCATGAAACGTTCAACGTCATTCTATGCAACCACATTTCAAAGTATCTTGCCATGTCTTTAATATCTTGTAATCCAAGATATTAAACAACGCTTCAGAAGCTTAAAACACTGAGGGCAGAACATGGCTTTCCATGTCTCTTTTTTATCGTTGTTAATGTTTATCTTTTGCTTACTAAAAGTTTCAGTCTGAAAACCCTTGTATCATTTTCTATTCCTGATCCAATGTCAGTGTCACGTTTCCGTAATGTCATTAGAATTTTGTTCTTTAAAATAATTCAACACCTCCGCTTGTTCTGAAACTTTTCCCCTCCATATTACCTTGTCCTCTGATCAGGGACGCCGGAGAGGGGGGCGCGGGGGGCAAGCGCCCCTCTTGCCCTTTCCTAAGGGGGGCAAGGGGGGCAGAAGTGCCCTTTCAAGGAAAAACAATAATTTACTTTCACAACGTTAAATACGATACAACTGAAAGCAACTTATGTTGAAACTTGATAGAAAAGCCGCCATAGCTTCATTTCCTTATCAGAAACACATCAGCAACGAAAATTGACTTGCAATTGCAACTTCAAAATAAGAAAATGCGATCTTATGCGATTCGGAATGAGGACATGTGGAGAAATAGCTAAAATTATTGTGGAAGAACATGATTAATATTCGTTGAAACATTTTTGATAGCATTTTAAGCCAATCTAAAGGGCGTGGCCACAAAAATTTCCCGGGGGAATACCCCCGGACCCCCAGTTTTTTGGCTCGCTTCGCTTGCCTTCGGTCTTGATTGCCCTCACGTTCCCGGTCGCCCCCCTTGCCCTACCATCGCTCCGGCGTCCCTGGAAAATTTTTGAAATTCAAGCCTCTAGATTGGCTTAAATTGGCCATTTTCAAATAAATCACCCATAAGGAACAATGCGGTAGGAAGGGAGATTAAAAAACTTGATTCTTTGGAAATGAAACCTTTTAACTAAAATACAGTACACAGTAGTTATTCCTTTTACCAAAAATTCCTTTTACTATTGTTTCGCAAAGAAATAACCAAACAGGGGCCCATCACTGGTGGGGCAAAACCAGGTTCTCGCAGATGAGTACTGGGGCAGCCAGAGGGGCCTGGTGGGGCAATTACACAGAACCAGCCTTTGGTTTTGATGTAAACCGATTCCAAAACTCCTATGGCAGAATCGTGTTTGAGGACAACACTTACATGATTACCCTAACGGTGCAGAAAATTACAGCGAGGATTCTTTTAAAACCATTGGTAAAGCAAAATCTCTGTTTTCCTGAGGAGTTTTGGAATCTGTCCACATGTTTAACTGTTTCGGTCTGTTTCTGAATCTTGGGAGTGTCAGACGGAAAAAGCTAAAAATTTTTACATCGCGAAGACTATAGAATGCTCTTTGTGTTACAGAAGCACTACTTCAGTGCGGAAACATGACACAATCACCTTAACAGGTATTAATAACAATGATGCCATTATAACATAACTAAATGGTCAGCCCCAGAGTTGGCATGTCAAAACACAGAAGGTTAGCGTTACCATCCAAGTTCAGGTTTGCGGTTTGATGTAGCCATTTGCTTCAAATGCTGCTTTTCAAATACACGCTAGCGAATCTATAATCACTACTGTGGTGGATAATCACTACTGTGGTGGTACTATTTGCGTACTGTGGTGGTAGTTTCTGCGTACTGTGGTGGATAATCACTACTTGTGGTGGTTTACTATGCTTGCGGTGGTGGCAGTTTTGGCTTACTGTGGTGGATAATCACTACTTGTGGTGGTTTACTATGCTTGCGGTGGTGGCAGTTTTGGCTTACTGTGGTGGATAATCACTACTTGTGGTGGTTTACTATGGTTGCGGTGGTGGCAGTTTTGGCTTACTGTGGTGGATAATCACTACTTGTGGTGGTTTACTATGCTTGCGGTGGTGGCAGTTTTGGAGTACTGTGGTGGATAATCAATACTGTGGTGGTATTATTTGCGTACTGTGGTGGTAGTTTCTGCGTACTGTGGTGGATTATCACTACTTGTGGTGGTTTACTATGCTTGCGGTGGTGGCAGTTTTGGCGTACTGTGGTGGATAATCACTACTTGTGATGGTTTACTATGCTTGCGGTGGTGGCAGTTTTGGCGTACTGTGGTGGATAATCACTACTTGTGGTGGTTTACTATGCTTGCGGTGGTGGCAGTTTTGGCGTACTGTGGTGGATTTTGTGGTTTTTTCTTGCTTGATCTATAGAGTTTTGCTATGATTTCGTATTCACCACATAAAGCATTATTACCCACCACAAGTAGTGATTATCCACCACAGTACGCAAAACCTACCACCACAGTACGCAAATAATACCACCACAGTAGTGATTATCCACCACAGTACTCCAAAACTGCCACCACCGCAAGCATAGTAAACCACCACAAGTAGTGATTATCCACCACAGTAAGCCAAAACTGCCACCACCGCAAGCATAGTAAACCACCACAAGTAGTGATTATCCACCACAGTAAGCCAAAACTGCCACCACTGCAAGCATAGTAAACCACCACAAGTAGTGATTATCCACCACAGTAAGCCAAAACTGCCACCACTGCAAGCATAGTAAACCACCACAAGTAGTGATTATCCACCACAGTAAGCCAAAACTGCCACCACAGTACGCAAGTACCACCACATAGTAAACCACCACAGTAGTGATTATAGATTCGCTAGCGTGAAATAGGAAACATAGAATATAAAGGAAACATGTCGATTGGACCGAGGGAAGAGATTTTTTGCTGTCATCTTTGTCATACCTTTTTAAATCGAATAAGCGTCCTTGTCCAAAACAATGATTCACCCAAATCAACATTCCTTACTTCTGGTTTAGAAACTGATATGAGCCATTCATTGCAAGGGTTTAATAAAATGGCTCCCTTGCTGAGTGTCGCCCTGGAAATAGCTCCATATACAAATATAAATTGAAGCTTTAAGCTAATAATAATTGTATCTCACCTAGGTAGGCATCTTCTTGCAACTTCTCAATGGCATTTTGTACTTCCAAGGCTTCTCTTTTGAATTTTCCAGCCTTGAGGAAGCACAGAATTGGGATATAAAATTTTATTTGACTAGGTAATGTCATTTTATTGAATGTTAGTGATTTTTGTTGCCTGCGGGACAGGGCTAATGGTTGAGGAGCCAAATAGCTTACGGTCGAACTTTTACATGAAGATGTCAGTCCCATAAAATAGCAAACAGATTCCGCATGTTATGACTCAGATATCCTTAAAATAGTTTTGGGGAATATGGCGGCTGCTCATGATATTGGATGGCCCATTTAACTTCGCAAAGGATACCTGTCCTAAGGAGCCAGAAATGAAAAAAATGGTTTGTAGAACTTGCTCTGAAAGCTCGCGGATACTATACATATATATTTTATTTTGTAAAGTATTGAGAAAGTTTCGCATTAATTCCGTATTATTGTCGTAAAGACATGGCTAAACTAGGAGATATATCGCGCGACATTGATTGCCCTCGATATCTCCCAGTTTTGCCACCTCGGAAACCTTGTACCGTGGGAAGAAAGTTGTGGCGAAAAACATGCGACTTTTTTTAGAAATGAATAAGAAAAAAGACGGTAACCGAAAAATAAGTTGCCCCCATATGACTATCTAGATAAATGCTTAGCTACAAAAAATGCAAGAATAGGAAAAGAAGCGACAAAACAAATGAAAAGACAGTAAAAACACGAAATAAATAGCAGTATCAGATCACGATCTCATATAAGAAATGGCATCAAATGGCAATTCAATTCTTTTGAATAACAGACGGTAGAAAATTAGTAACTTTTAAGAATGAAGAACGGTATTGAACTTGATGATGAAAAATATAACCAGAAGCTTAAACATATTTAAGAAACAAACAAAAGATGAAAAATTTTTGTTATTAACTATATATTCGACTATACTTTCCAACAGTCATCATCAGAGTAACGATTTACTATAACGGTTAAACATAGAATTCAATTTTTTTTAAAGTTATACAATGGTTGTCATAGAGATTCAATTGGATTATTAAAACAAATGTGTAAATCGGAAACTTAAATGATGTCAATAATCGCATGAATTTAACAGTTTCCGTGGTATGGATTTATTTAGCATATTCAAGAATGGTTTCAATTTCTTTATTTCCAAGGCCTCTGATATTTTTCTTTTATAATAGTTGCCATGATTTTTCGATAACATTTTAAAGTCTACCAACTCAATCGCATCATGACCAGTATCTGTTGCATGTTTTAGAACATGGGAATTGCTATCTCTACCACTGTGGTCTTTAACTCTTCTCCCAAACGTCTACCCAACCCTCCGACATATGATGCATTGCAATTTGAATTTGCGCATTCTATTTTATGGACAAGATTATGCTGATTTTCTATGTTAGTTTTATCTTTGATATTTAGACATGACCCCAATTTTGTCCCTGTGAATACAACTTTAAATTTTCCGTTTTCTTTATTTGGTATTGATTTTTGTATTGTTCGTTTTAATGACTTCAGTACATTCTCCCCTTCTTTGCCTATATTGAACTTATTGTTAGAATTTACGAAGTGGGGATGGTTTGCCGTAGTCGACATGCAGAGTACATACGCTTTTATGAATTTATTCCTGAATAGCATAGTAGACCTTTTCATAGAGGCCTGGGTCTGGCGGGACATATTTCTGGAAAATGGTAGACATTCCCAGTAAGGGAATGTCTTTTCCGCGTGCAACAGGGTGCTATGCTAAAATCAAATTTATGTTTTGCGGTTATTAAAGTAAGTATCAGTATTTTATTTACAAACCATTGCGATGGATACCAGACACAGCAGTAGTATGACCTTCATCTTCAATTGACTTTGTGACTGCAATAATCCTTAAACAACGACAAAAACGATTTATTGTACATATTTGCAGGGAAGCATTGTAGAGCTCAGCTAAGTAAAACTGCAATCCTCGCCAAAATTAACGAGATGACAATGTGAATATTCCAAAATACGGTGCCGTTATAATACATCTGGGTCATTAAATTACCATTCTTCTGATTCAATGTTGGGATTCTTTAAAGCAACAATCTCACGAAAAATTGGGTGGGGAGGGGATTTGAGTCCTGGAAGCGATATTTTTGAAAAATTCGAAGTGTCCCAGCATTCTTGGCAAGGGTTGTGAGTTAATCTTAGACTCACTACACGAGTCTCTAGTTTACGCTCCCCTTATTCTGATTTGTCACTCCACACTGAGCGATTTTGAAAAACAACAACAACAACATCGAGCGAGGTAGTGGGACTTATGGAGTGAGTCTAGGTTAATCTTCCCGGAATCCACTACTTTGCGGAGGAGGAATAGCAGTAAAACACATTTCTAGAGCCGGAGACCGAAACCGACCGAAACTTATACCCTATACATGAGAGTTGAAGAAAAACCTGGTTTTACTAGATCATGAAGAGTTTCTTTTGTGAATGGTACTGTACTTGCATTGTTTGAATTTGATGCATACAGGTTTCAAGAATATGGTATGTCAAGCAATTTCAAGTAACATGATATTTCACCGTTTCAGGGTTTTAATTTTTTGATTTGCTCACGAACTATAGGGTACTACTACTTACGACATCATTCATAGAGTATGTGAAGTAAATTTTTTATAGTCTAATTTCTAGCCTAGTGCTTTTCAATCAACATAGCTGAATAATTGCTTTCCCCTGATTAGGAAGATGAAGTCACACGTGGCATTTACAGCTACGGAAAATATACACATAAGTACACCTGGGTACACAGTAAAACCGAACGACCATGAAATTTAGTGTTAGCGATCATAAAGCACGTTTGTCCCTAAATTAACACTAAATTAACCCTAACATGACATTAAATTTTATGGACAAATTTACACCATCAAAGTTTAGTGTTAAAACCTTTCCTTGTCCATAAAATGACACTAAATGATAATGTTGAAGTTCACAAATCGTCCCTAAATTGTCCCTCAAAATAGTTATCCCTAAATTGCAGGAATTTAAATATACAGAGCTCTGTCCCTAAAATTAAGAAAGGCTTATAATAATTTGCGATGTTTTTGCAAAAAATCTCTTCGGCGAAATCTTAAAGAAATTCACAAACGAGAAAAAAAGAGGAAAACACTATTTAGCCTAACCTATAACCCCTATAACCTTTGCTCCTGGATAAAGTAGCCGATGTGCAGACTCGACTGTTTACTTCCAGGTTGAGTTGAATCGAAATATCAATGTTCGTCGTTCGTTGTTCGTCTGCTGGTGTACGAACCCTGAGGACAAACATCGATATTTCGATGAATTCCTATTGAGGCACATTGTCTTAAGCACATTTGCGTTTTCGTTCTGGACGCTAACCATTGCAACCTCAAAGAGCTAATATATCGCTCTATATATTAGTATATATATAACCATTCGCTAATTTAGAGACCTGATACTTATGATCTGGCTTTTTCTTCTCCCAAACTTCGTAATATGCAGAACTTTACCCCAACAAAGTATAGCGCAGTGGAATTGACAAGACAGAATTAATACATTCATTCATCTCAGTTTACCGAGATAAATTTCTACTTATTCTATAAATTTCAACGAAAACGGGTAACACTCGGGTAATACAATACTAATTCACAATATATCAATATATCACAATATATCATATATCACAATATATCAATACACACTTTTTTTTTTATAAGAATACAGTCTATAAGAATATTCAGGCTCAAAATTGCTGAAATTTAAGAATTATTTATGAATAATCTGAGGCTCAAGCTTGACGAGGATCATTTTTATTTCTCTGCGTTTTTTACACTGCACAATAAGTGTGATTGTCAGGCAAGTGTATTTGTTTTGAAATGCATACATCCTGTCTGGCTCTTTGATACAGTAACTCTTTTTATTAATAAAATAACAAATGACAAAGATTTGACTTATTTCTCTTGATCTTCAGGCCAATTTACAACATTGATAATTAAGAATAATTTAAGAATATTTTCAGGCTCAAAATCGAATAAGCTTAAGAATAATCGAGGCTCGGCAAAAAATAAGGTATTCTTATAAAAAAAAAGTGTGTATATCACAATATATCAATATATCACAATATGTATTTCAATACACAATATATCATATTAACATATCATACTCAATCCATTTAGGCACAAAAGGCAATTGCTTCCATATCATCATTAAGGAAAAAACCAAATATATACCAAAAAAACAAAATTTGATAAACCTAAAAATATACTGTACTCTTTCAAGCCGCTGGGTTTGGTTCTTACATTAACAAAACAATCAAGTAAAAAACGACGATTTACTAAAACTTGGAAAGTAGAAGGGCTTTTCGATTTACCTAGATCATGTTCACCACTGTAAAAGCAGAATAAGGAGATGTTAATACAAAAGCTCTTGCGTAGTTGCATACATAAGAAAAGACCCTTTCGTAATTAACTAGACACCAGAGTTAAGGTTCTCATTCGACGGACTGTAAAGCAGATATGTCTGACCATAAAATGTTAAATTTCAACAGGGCAAAACATGAACACTGTTCAATAGAGAAAGTGAATTATATTCGGCCAAACATTGAATTAAAGTTCAATTTGAATCTTTCTCTGTAATTTTGTAGCAAGAGAAATCATTTACACGTGCAAAATCAGATCACATAGCCATATTGGCACGTTAAAACGTATGCCGCTTATGACACGTAACAAAATACATATAGTATATAGACACGTTGGCATGTAGGTAAGCTGGCTCGTACGAAGCTTTGAGACGTTGGCACGTAACAAAATATGGCACGTAAGAACGTTTGGTATGGTACGTGCACTTTGTTTATCAAAATCCAATACGGTAAAATGAAAAACGACGAAAAATGCTTTGAGAGGTAAGAATTTCAAGGGTTATTCAGCTACATACCTAAGATAGATAGAAACTACTACCTCTCTAAGCAAGCCTGGTACGAAATCAGCGTTGCAAAATTCCTTTAACACATAACAACTGTTCAAAAATCAATTTCAGATCATTTCTAAGAAGTTAATATGAAGTTCCACTTACCGCTCTAAAGTCTTTTCAACTGTACAAGTGATTTGTGAATTTCAGTTTGATGTAGTATTCTTCTTTAAAGAGCATGAATCTCTAGGAGATTTTAGACAGGGAAATTACTGTAACCATCTAGCAAACTGGGTAACCGAAAATTTTATTGTTGCTATTACTTAACTATACTATTGCGGATATTTTGGCACTTGGGACATTTTTTGGTAATTGCCGGATGTCACGTGATCGATGACGTATGTAGTTGCCGGTCAGTAAAAAATCAATGTCAAGATATTTTAAATTTCAGTATACCATATGAAAGAGCTTCAAAAATGGAGCAAAATATTATAAGGCATGCCTTGCATTTGAGCTACGGATACAAAGTTATGCACAGTTAAAAATGTGCTCCTCCGCAGAGGCTCAAATTTTTTGAGCTTTCAAAATTCATTCTTTCATCTGTCTGAAGCAAAACAACTGTATTGTACACTTTGTTGAGGCATCACGGATGTGCAAGAGGTGCAAAACTGTCCGATAAACTTAGATTCATAGTGATAATTGTCAACCAGACGTTCTTCTTACCTACTGAACAAGGCGAAAAACTTGCGACTTTGAGTTCATATGCTTTTCCAATGATACTTAGGTAAATCAATGTACGCCTGTCCAATTTCAACGTCTTCCCATAACTATTCCTATTTCAAGGTACATAAATGGTACCAATTTGTAGGAGAAACTTAGATTCGTAGTCATGAGAAGTCAATCAGTTCTTATCCCTCAAGCAAGCCGAAACTTTGCAACTATGTGTTGCTCTTATGATTTTTAAGCGCTATACGCCCAACTCAACGATAAAACGATAGTAACGATAAAACCAACTCAATGCGAAGCAATAGTCAAGAAATCAGGTCCTAAAAAGCCTGTTTCTATTTTGAAAGAGTGTCAGTTATTTCATATACTGTTCGTCAAGTTGTAGCTCAGGAGAAACCTTCGAGGACTAATTATTGTCCGCCATTACTTAAAAATTTCGTCATCTCTTGAAGCGTATACAGTGGAGCCCTTGCCGATATCGGCTGGTTTGGGCACAGTGCACCGTTGGTCTGAACTTCAGACGCTTGGAAGAGCGCTTAAAGCTGACTCACTTGCGCATCGTCAGATCTTGGCACTCCGTCCGCGTTTTCGAAAATGCTCAAATGAAAACAGGTATATTTCCAAGCAACAGAATATGAAATACGAACTTCAAAAACAACGACAATAGATTTGAACTTATAATACATGTTTCGCCTGATAATTCAGCGCAATTTTGGAATCTCCCAAATTTGCCGTCCCTGGGAGATGAAAGCTTTAAGCTGGCAAAAAGAATGGCAAATGTATCCACAGAGTATGATGACAAACCAACTCATAGCGAAGCAAAAAGAAAGCGGCTGATTAACCTTATTGCTTTATGTTCCCACTGAAAAATGGTCTAATTCCGCTAGAAACCGTATACCATCATCAAAAGAAACAATGCTTACCTAGTGAACCGGGAAAGAATGAGTTAGAGTTCATAACAACAACCTCGGAAAAGCTGAAGATCAAGTCAATTAATACTGTAAGCATCGCTAAATTTGCTAAACTTAGAAATGGACTTTGAATTTTTGACCGTGAAGATGAAAAGTTGTTCGTTAAGTAAGACTTTGGGATTGCTGTTCGCCTGTTTAATATACCTAATCTGATTGAAAAAATACACAATAATTCTCCAAAAAGGAACGCTAACGTTGAAATTGGCTGCTATCGGCTCCACGATTCACCCTGCTACGCTTGGTGCTCAGGTTCGGGTATATGATTCTCTGTAGAAGCTTTATTAGGACGAATTGCTTTCATATATGTAATTACTGTACGGGAACGTCAACCTGTTTTCCGACTATGCTGTTCGATAGTCACCCAGTCTCTATTATCAGGGTCCACAGAGATCCATTGGCTTCATCAGATTAAATAGTTCAAGAATAAACATCATAAGTTACCATGTCACGAAACGGTCTACATATAATTTCAAGAAGCCGATGTTGCATTTGGTATGGAATGTAAATGGCAAATGTGAAATTAGAACAACAAGAAGAGAGATACAACAAAAGAAAAGAGCAGATGATGTCAATGGCGCTTCTAATAAAGCAGCCAAAGAACATTATCATGAACGCAACTTAGTGATACCAGTGCGCTTTCTCACAATTCACACTCACATTCTGCTATTCTTCTTTGCCAAAGGTCTCACAATGGAGCTGCAGTGGAGACTTGTGCGACTGATATCACGCTTTACCGCGCTGGATGAAATTCAGGGTTGTGCTACAAGTTCTAGACGCACGATGTATAGTATGTTGACCCAGAAAATACTGGCGAAAAATTATGGTCGCAACAAAAAGCACGTGAAGAATCATACAGTACAAAACGATGGACGCAGAGTACATAAAGAGTCTAAAGGCAATACATAAACGGAAAGTCGAACGCAATCTCCCAAAGTTTCGGCTTCTCAAGGGATAAGAACTTTTGATTGACTTCTCACGACTACGAATCGAAGTTTCTCTTACAAATTGGTACCATTTATGTACCTTAAATAGGAATAGTTATGGTAAGACGTTGAAATTGGACAGGCGTACATTGCATTACCTGAGTATCATCGAAAAAGCATATGAACTCAAAGTCGCAAGTTTTTCGCCTTGTTCAGTATAGGTAAGAAGAACGTCTGGTTGACAATTTTTACTATGAATCTAAGTTTTTCTGAAAGTTTTGCACCTCTTGCACATCCGTGATGCCTCAACAAAGTGTACAATACTGTAGTTTTGCTTCAGAGAGATTACAGAATGAATTTTGAAAGCTCAAAAAATTTGAGCCTCTGCGGAGGAGCACATTTTTAACTATGCATAACTTTGTATCCGTAGCTCAAATGCAAGGCATGCCTTATAATATTTTGCTCCATTTTGGACGCTCTTTCATATGGTATACTGAAATTTAAAATATCTTGACATTGATTTTTTACTGACCGGCAACTACATACGTCATCGATCACGTGACATCCGGCAATTACCAAAAAATGTCCCAAGTGCCAAAATATCCGCAATAGTATAGTTAAGTAATAGCAACAATAAAATTTTCGGTTACCCAGTTTGCTAGATGGTTACAGTAATTTCCCTGTCTAAACTTATGTATTGAAAGGATTGGCTTTGAAAAATTCGTCCCATGACAAGTTTGAATGAAACAGGGAGGAGAGATAGTTATTAATTAAAAGCCTAAATTATAATTAGTAGGCTTATCAATTCATTACATGCGTGAAAAAGGACACATCAGTGCTCGATGGGTGAAATGGCCAAAAACCGTCCTTGTTGCACCAATATGGCAATTATGCCATCATGTAAATCACGAAATCATGAGCCTTAGATGGTTACAGTAATTTTACCGCTTGAGGAGGAGCCTGTCTATCGGCTTACTTCCCTTAATTAACTTATCTATTTTACTTAATCATTTTTTCCTATATTCGCGGTTACATTTTTTCGGGATTGAATCTTCTTGGGTTTCTAATTTGAACGAAAATGATTCCGCTATTCATCGCAATTTTGAAGTTTTGTACAACTCAAAGACTAATCAATTTCTATTCCTGAGATGAAAGCCATTGCTTATATATGTTCATTTTTTTCACCAACGACCTACGTAGCCCTACATTTATTATTGTATTATTAAGTTCTTTTATAGAAATCCTTCCCTTTATTGTTTTCAAAGAATCTTCTTTTACTAAATAAGATGCTCATTTTGAGGAAATAAACGCACGGTTATAACAGAAAGCAGGGGTGTAGAGCTGGGGGGCTCAGGGGGCTCAGCCCTCTGGTTATGTTTTTCAAGCTTTTTGGGGGGGGGGCTAGAGCCCCCTAGTTATGTTGTTTATCTGAGCGAAAACACCCAGTTTTCTTTCTCTAAAAACATGGATGCTCTTGTGATATCAGATGATTAATTATCCTTACACATTTTATTTTCCTTGCGACCTTGTAACACATTGCTTCAAGGTTCAAGTCATTTCGGATACTATAGTTTTCAATAAAGTAACTATTTTCGATTATCCGGCAAATTCAGGACACGAGATTTTCGGATTAACAAAAACTATAATGGCGGCCTAACCATTAAAAAATTAACATTTATATATTTTTTAAGACGAAAAAAGTTGATTGTGTACTACAACTGCACATTCGATTTATGTATTTAAACTAATTATTTCTAAACCCCCACCAACACGGCTGTTTCGTTTGCCAACGAAGCTGGTTGTTCGGTTTGATTGATCATAGGCCTTTTCAAGCTCTTCCAATATTTGAAAAGCTGTTGCTATATTTTATGCCGAAAGCTAAGCAAATGGTTACACTGTCCAATATTTTATGACTTCTCTTTCTTGCTTGAGCCTATCGAAAACAACTGAAGCCGACTTTTCATATTAACCAATGAAGTACAACATACAACAATAGGAAACAAAGACGAAAGGTCTAAGATGACTGACAGTCAGCGAATGAGGACTTCGATCAACATTGTTGTATCGGGTTGTACCCATGGCTAATACAATTTTCGATATTCTCCCGCGAACACTTTGCTGGCCATGTTTGATCTGGGAACCTATTAGGTTGTTTTGCATTATGACTCGAATAAATTACATGCCAATGTAAGCTCGGTACATTCAAACTTGGAAACAAACACAATGCTGCCTGGCTGGAGCTTTTGGGTTACAGAAAAAGTTTACATTCGAAGTTCGGGGTACCGTAAAACCATTTCTACAAAACCCGTGAATCCGCTCCGCTTGATATTTTATGCAAAACCGAAAAAGTCAGCATAAAGTCAGCAGAAATGAAAAAAATTCGCGTTGTTTTTAACCACGATCCGCGTAAATCTCTCATACGCTTGATAGTCTAGACACCCCATGTAATGTCTGTGCAGTACGGTGGGGATGTGCAGTACGGTGGCGGATGTTCAGTACGGTGGGGGATACCATGATTGCCGTGGGAGGCATCTTGCAGTACGGTGGGGATGTTCAGTACGGTGGGGATACCATGATTGCCGTGGCGGATGTTCAGTACGGTGGGGGATACCATGATGACTGTGGGGGATACCATGATTGCCGTGGGAGGCATCATGATTGCCGTGGCGGATATTCAGTACGGTGGGGGATACCATGATGACTGTGGGGGATACCATGATTGCCGTGGGAGGCATCTTGGAGTACGGTGGGGATGTTCAGTACGGTGGGGGGATACCATGATTGCCGTGGCGGATATTCAGTACGGTGGGGGGATACCATGATGCCTGTGGGGGGATACCATGATAGCCGTGGGGAGGCATCATGATTGCCGTGGCGGATATTCAGTACGGTGGGGGATATCTCTGAGTACGGTGGGGATGTTCAGTACGGTGGGGTAAAATATGATCTCATCAACTAAATCATGGTAAATCAGAGACGGGGGCTAAATAATTCTGCTTCAGTAACAATCGTCGAAACTCTCTCCATTTCAAGCGATATTCTTAGCTTCTCAAAGCTCAATGGGATACAAATGGGATACAAGTACTTCGTTTCGCAAATTTTGGTTGATTTCAATACTCAAACTTTCTTGTTTCATTTTTTTCATTACCAAAGTGCTAAAGAGCTACTTTGCAGATTGACGAAAATATCAAAATTTAAAAATTTCTTTTCCATAGTTTGTTTGTGTTTCTTTATACTAAACGGATCTCATGGAATAAAGGCGAATATGTGAAAAAGATGTTTTCACTGTTTAAAAGAACAGCATTTCATGCATAATTTTGCTGTGGCAAATGCAATTTTAACAAGTATTTGCTGGCAAGCTTTTGAAAACTTAAACGAAACAAGATCTTGTACCTTGAGGCTTACAAAAGACGTTGGTTGAAGTGTAACGTAACCTCTCCAATTGTGGCTCCAATAACAATCACACAATTTGTCTTCTTTGAAGAGCTTTACATTGTGGGATGCGTTTATAAGTTGCAAATACTTGTAATATTCATCTTACCAGATTTCAACTAAATACAGTACTAAATGAAACCTCCTACGAAAACAGAGACATTTTCATAAATGTTGATGTCGCTCGTTAAACTTTATCATTCAAGTTAAAATGAATTGTCCAGAGTTTCAGCAATATTTTTGGGTTTTGAGTATCATTCTAATTGTGTAACAAATGGACCGCTAACTCAAGCAATACTTGCTCAATGCACCAAGTAAGGCTAGCAGTTTGAGTGGAGTATCGCTTGAAATGGAGAGAGGCTCGACGATTGTTACTGAAGCAGAATTATTTAGCCCCCGTCTCTGATTTACCATGATTTAGTTGATGAGATCATATTTTACCCCACCGTACTGAACATCCCCACCGTACTCAGAGATATCCCCCACCGTACTGAATATCCGCCACGGCAATCATGATGCCTCCCACGGCTATCATGGTATCCCCCACAGGCATCATGGTATCCCCCACCGTACTGAATATCCGCCACGGCAATCATGGTATCCCCACCGTACTGAACATCCCCACCGTACTCCAAGATGCCTCCCACGGCAATCATGGTATCCCCACAGTCATCATGGTATCCCCCACCGTACTGAATATCCGCCACGGCAATCATGATGCCTCCCCACGGCAATCATGGTATCCCCCACAGTCATCATGGTATCCCCCACCGTACTGAACATCCGCCACGGCAATCATGGTATCCCCCACCGTACTGAACATCCCCACCGTACTGCAGAGTCATTAAAGCAAGAAAGAGTTTTCTAAATAACCAAAGTACTTGTTCAGAAAAAAGACGAGGTGTTTTGGTGTTATTTTCAGCCTCTCCAGCACGCAACTTAGGGCCATCAGTATTATTTAGCTTTAATTTACAATCATATCGCTGTCTCGCGGTCAAGTCCTGCAGATGATAAGATTCATTTGAACATATCATGAAACAAAAGCACAGTTTTGCAACACAATAAGTTACTGTACAGTCGGACAATTAAATACAATTTGATAGTTCATTCAACTTACTCTAAGGTGCCAAATAAACGTGCGCCCCAGTTTATTAATCTTGAGTTTTTTCCCCAATCCCCACGGACCTTATTAGGACCCCCCGTTTATTAATTTTGGAAGAAAAATGTCACTTGTAAATGGATTTAACTACATTTATTAAATTTCCCCCAACCCCCCAGACCTTATTAGGACCCCCCGTTTATTAAATTTTCGAAAAAATTCCCACCCTCCCGTTTATTTGGACCCCCCGTTCATTTGGCACCTTAGAGTAAGTCTCGTGCTTCGTGTTTCGCAACGGTTGAGCATACGAGTAATATCATTTGAACTTCGTACCCTTGATCACCCCGTACAACGTGGTGTGCAGTAACGTGGAGGATGTGCAGTATAGTGGAGGGTGCCAATACAACGTGGAGGGATACCATCATGTAAGTGGAGGGTGCCAATACAACGTGGAGGGTTATCATCATGTAAGTGGAGGATGCGGAGTATCGTGGAGGGTTATCATCATGCAAGTGGAGGGATATCATTTTTAACGTGGAGGGATATCATCATGTAAGTGGAGGATGCCAATACAACGTGGAGGGTTATCATCATTTGCGACGAATACTGAAATGTTGCATGGAAATTGCATGGAAGTTAGAGAGGATATGGCCTACTCTAATAGTCACGAAAACTCTGCTTGTACTGTATTCGAAGAAATGGTCGATGTGATAAATCGTATTTACTTACACGTTTTTTTTTTATAAGGAACCTTTGGTCTGAGTTGAGGCTCGAGTTCCTTAATTTTTCAACAAAATGAGGCTGAAGTTCCTTATATTGTTCCTTGTCGTGATATATGTTTCAATACTAGCTTTTACAGCAAATTCATATAAACTTGCTTCATTTTCTAACTTCAAATATAAATGGAGTCTTTTTGGCAGAACAATGGGAAATATATTGTTATTCTGCAATTTTTCCGTACAAATCGTCTTTCTCTTGAAAAGAATTCTTCTTAGTTTTTCATCCGAGCCTCGACAGTTCCTTAAAGTTCCTTAATTTTTTGGGAATTTTCAGCCTCGAGTTCCTTATAAAGGTGTTCCTTATAAAAAAAACGTGTATTAGAATACTGTACATACGCCAAAATGTAAAACGCAGACCTTCAGTACGATTGACTTTGCTAACTGATGCTCGGAAATTTTGCATTGACTTTTGAATGTTGAATACTTTTATAACTGCAAATAATCAAGAATTAGAAAGCCGGTTCCATTCATTTGCAGTCGAAAATCACATAAATTGTACGTTAAAAGCATGTATCAAATGTTTCCTTGAGTATTCTCGGGCTTTGCTCACATGCAAATGTCTCTGTTTTATTGTTAAGACCACTATATGTGCAGTTATAATTAAGGAACTATTAAGGAACTTTTTGAACTACAATTGCCTCAAAAGAGGTCCAAAAATAAGGAACTTCAAGAACTAGGCCTTGAGGTAGGTTCCTTATAAAAAAAAGCGTGTAACAAATTCATTTTATCAGCATGATGTCATAAACTCATTTATCGATCGTATTTGAATGCTTGAAGCATTCGAATCTGTTTTATGTCAAGAAAATGTTTCGCAGACTAAGAAAAGTTTCGTCGTAAACTTTTCCTGAACAGGAGGATCAATTTTTCGCCATTCGGCAGTCCGGATTGCTTCTAAAGAGTTCCTTTAAAGGAAATACGTGTGTTTCTAGAGCTACAGATGTGATCGTTTAAGTGCCTTGTCTGGGACACCGATTGGTCATTGCGATAAAATAAAGGCCGTACTATTACAGATATAAATTTTTTGCAAATAAATTGTATATCATTATCAATTATCATTTATCATTTTTCGGTTTTATCAGTTGTGTTGTAGAAACATTTATTTTTTGGTATGATAAACCTTTGGTTAAAATTTTTAATATTTATTACTCACTTTGTTTTCCTTTCGGGTGATTTGTTTGTTATGTTGTAAATAGAGCGCTTAAATTAATTCTGTGATCATGCTGCAAAAAATCCTATTTACGTGATGGCGGAAATGTGGTTTAGCTTTGTTTACAAAAGCAATGCAAGAGAAAGCTCAAAACTTTGCATCTCACTTGACCCCTTGCCATCGATGCAATGATAAAACTCTTTTCAAATCGGGTTCTCGTGTTGTGTATTTCAATTAAAACAGTTGACTCGGGTTGTTTTACGGAAGAACAATCATATTTATGTAGTTGCATTGCCTGGCCTTTTTCATTGTTGCATCAATGCAAAATTTCCGAGCATCAGTTAGCAAAGTCAATCGTACTGAAGGTCTGTGTTTTACATTTTGGCGTATGTACAGTATTCTAATAAGTAAATACGATTTAAATATTGGACTGACTTTGCCGTAAAACCACCTGAAGCGAGTCCCTCACCACAAGTGCATTTACACGCATGTGCATGTCATGACTGATTTTTCAAGTGTACCTTACCATTGTGCATGATTGGGTTTATAACATTGTTGGTAAATTTTTAGCCTGTCTTACCGTGTACCAAGTGTTCTGTGCCGGTGTACCGGGAGGCTGTCACCCCCTCCCACTAAGAAGCTAAGAAGGGGGCTTTCACGATGGCTGTGCTGCGAGCACTGCAAATGCCACATTCAGAGCCACGCCTACTTCCAAACCCTTTTTCGTATTTCTTATAAACCAAATTCTTATAATAAAAAGAGTGTATGTACTCTATGGTATTTAGCTGATTATATCCAAATCACCTTTCTCTCCCTAAATTTAGCTGCGATTATAGCAAAATAGTTAGCAAAACACTTTCATACCATAAAATAATGTACTGGAAGGATCAAAAGTCTTTCCAAAATCTCTCCAAAGTTGAGGAAAGGGGCTCAGCCCCCCTTGACCCCCTCCACGACCCACTTAATTCTAGGTGTACGAAAAGATCTTATTCCAGTTACGTAATCTTGTGCAGATTACCGATGCGGTTGACTGCCAGTGAAATAGCGTATTGAAAAAGCCGGAATGATGACTACGGGTTGGGCATGGAACCCAGGACCCATAATAGGACCATTTTAAGGTATTCTAAGTGTGAGTGAGATCATGCCTGTAGGACACAGAGTTAGAACACGACTAGAGAAATTGGAGATACTGGGAATACTGTAAGGAATATACAATCATATTGATAAAAATGATCAATATCTCAAGCTGCTAACCCCCCTGCTAACCAACATCAGAACTTATGCAAAGGGCCATCTCTCTTATATCAAAACGCTGAAGCATTTCTGTTGTCTTTTCTGCGACAGCGAGCCTTCTTTTCAAGGCACTCTAGGAGCTCAACACTTTGGCTAGTAATAAGTTACAAGTTACAAGGGCAGACCAAGGGCAGACTGTTGAAGGCGTGTCATTGCTTGGTTTGTTCACGCTAGCAATTACAATCTCGCCCAAAAGTGGGGAAGAACCCTTCTCCCATTTTTGTGCTGTTGTTGTGCATGTTGTTGTGTAACATACTGACAAGAGGTCCCATGATCTTGATGACCAGAAAAGTCATTAAGTGGATGAACAGATTGTTAAACCTATGATGGGATCCTTAATGACATGTTTTTAGACCTATAATAAGATGATTAATTACTGTACTGTCAGCCATTATATTACGAAACATTGCTTTGTATTCTATCATAATGGCGGCGATTTTACAATAATACTAATGCCACAATATTCAGGATTTCCTTTTTATGTTCGAAGAATTTCGAACATATTGGTGTGGGGTGGATGTCACTCACTCACTCACTTATTCACTCACTCACTCACTCACTCGCTTACTAACTTACTAACCAACCAACGTTTGAACAATGGAAAACGTGTAACAATAGGGCCATTGTCAAGAATGCCATTAGGGCCATCGTCTCGGCCATTTATGCGCAACTTGCGGTTATTTGTTCACAATCGCGGCCTGCAAGCACTTTTGTCAATCTGGGGTCATGTGACAATTGACTCATCCTTGTTTATACTTCATGGAACTGGAAAATTGCCACTGCTTTGGTAAATGACATTTCACGCATTCTCAACATTTATCAAAGAGTTTTGCCAAAGAGCGGCAATTTCAAAGCAGTTTTCAAAACAAATCGTCTTTATTATTATCCTCACGATGAAAATCGTCATAATAATAATAATAATGATAATAATAATAATAATCATCATCATCATGATTACCATCACCATCATTAACGGTGTGCAACATTTAAAGGAACGGCACTACCACCACAAGCATCCCTACAACCATCACCACGACCATCCCTATCACCACCGGCACAACCACCCCTACAACCATCACCACGATCACCCCTATCACCACCACCACAACCACCCCTACAACTATCACCTCGACCACCCCTATCACCACCACCACAACCACCCCTACAACCATCACCATGATCACCCCTATCACAACCACCACAACCACCCCTTCAGCACCACAACCACCATACCACCACAATCACCCCTACCAATCAGCGTCATTATCATCGTGTTCATTATCATAACCACCACCATTATCATCATAATCATTATCATCATCGTTGTGCATACCGACAAACATCTTTTATCATTTGACCGAAATAGCTATATTCAACCAGAGTCGTTCTTCGAACATGCCCATAGGGCCCCTATGTTTGGATATCTTGCGCTTATCATTTCTGCAAGGATACTATGTGTGATGAAGATATTGCATGTTTGCATTCTTCAGACATAGAACATCTCAAATTACAACACATTTGAAAGTGTTTGATTTGCCCTATCGAATCATAGTACACTTTTTTTTTAATAAGCAACAGATCAATAAGCAACTAAGGGCTGAGATTTGCTCAAATTTTTGGTTGAAATAGCTTTCTTTATACAATAAATTATTGCAAACTCGTCAATTGCATTGAAGAGCATGAAAAGAGCCAAAAAAAAGAGTTTTTAGAGGGTACCCAGTCATTCTGTGAGGGCTGAAAGACCAGATACGTGAAGCAACTTCTAGGGCTGGACCGGAAGTCAAGTTGCTTGTTAAAAAAAGAGTGTATAGCAATTTTATTTCACAACCCAAAGCGCAGAAATTTGCATATATTCTTATCTGTAGTTTGTCATAAATAAAGTCCGATGTCTGCTTTCTAAATTGGTACGAAAGTGCCTACAGTAAGTGCTCGAGTCACTTTAAAGATATTTTTGTAGTTCATTCACATGGAGGATTCAAAACATTCATGACAAAGGTTTTCTGTTCCATTTGTCGAGTAGGGTGTCTGTTCAGGCTAATTTAAGGGAAATTAGATTCGTTCTTTAGATTTGGGAAATCAGCCATACAACCATGTACCGTACCGTATTCATCAAGCTGTTAGCAGGGTTGAATATGAAGCGAAACGTTTACGTACCGTTCTATTCATCCTAGGTACGAGGTCGCTGATCCTGTCAAGTTCTACGAAATCCAAAGCATTGGTTTGCAAACCTAAAATATGAGACCAATTAATGCTTGTCATTTCTTATTATATTACATAGGGAAATATCTCACATTCTGGAAAGGAATGAATTTCATGAAAGACCCTTTAGATGCCACTATTTACCAACAGTTGATTTGGTACGAAAAACCGAGAGCCATATTCGAAATTGGAGCATACACTGGAGCATGCGCAGTATGGATGGCAGATACTGCAAGATCATATGGATTTGATTGTCATGTTTATTCTATGGATATTAATCTTGACATGGTTGAACAAACAGCAAAGCAAGACCCAAATGTCACATTCATTGAAGGAGACTCCAACTTCATTGAAAAGGCATTCCCTCCAGAAATGCTCGAGGTAAAACTTAATTTAAAATTCAAGTTTACTCAACTTGTGGAACGTTTGTTCAACTTTAATCTTGGGGAAGTAACTGAAGTGCACTTAAGATTGCCCATGACTAAACTTGCTGCGCGTCGGTAGCGTGGATTGTAGCGCGGCGTGAAATTTAATCATCATTATAAAGCAAACACATCGTGCAATCTCAAACTTCTTCTGTGCAGCTTGTTCCAAAAGCTTGTTCTTGCCTCGTTATCATTTGGACATTTGTCAGTCGCTGTTTTGCATTGTAATTTTTCCAGTGACAATCACACTATATACTGTCTGTAACCAGGTCAAAAATCGATTAGTGATTGAAACAAAACGAATTTGTGTACTGTGTACAAAAATCTGTTTGACCTGCTGTTTGATCTGTTCCCTTGCATAATCCGGCGAAAAGTCATAGCCCCCAAATTCAAATGCACGAGCTAATCCGCTTCACCATACCAACACGTTGTATATAGAATTACTTTGCATCGAATAGCTTTCTCGAGCTCTAAAAAGCGATGCAAGAGGGGTATTGCAAAATAAGAAAGCCCCTGTCACATATTAAGCCCGAATAAATTACATTTAGCCGTGTCCTAACAAGCAAATCGTAAAAGTAAATGGGTAACTTAAAAATAACCCGAAGATATTGAACACATTGCTTAGATTAAATTAGTGCTAACTTCACCTCGACAATGTATGTCCAGCAACAGAACATGCGCAGTAAGGCACAGTTTTAGCGAAAATATATTGTTTGTTCTGGCTTAACCTTAAAATAACATTTATAGAGGTGGCGTGGCCGACTGGTCAAGGCGTTCGGCTGAAGATTGGTACATCATTATCTGAATATCTCGTTGGGACCACTTTCACAAGCCAACATTCGTCCATCCTTTCGTGGTTGGTAAATATGAATTTGGGGCATTCGTTCTAGAAAATCAATCTGCGTGCCTAGGCTGCATGTAAAGATCAGCTTTGTAGCTGCTAGAAAACACGACCTGTTTTATTGAATATTGCTTGCTTGCTATTTCATCGGCCACCCTTTTTTTGTAGAAAATCCCTCATCCTTGGGTTGTTGCTGAAGATGCGCATGTGAATGTAGTTGGAGTTCTACAATATTTTGATAACTTTATGATTGAAGGAGACTACTTTATAATTGATGACACTTCTCCAGAGAGTCCTCTTATTAGTGGACAAGGCCTATTTGAAGACAAAGGCTGGGAGTGTTTTGGCAGCACCAAATTAGATCAGCTAGAACAATTTCTAGAATCAAGGAAGAATAAATACAAAATAGATTCTTTCTACACTGATTTTTACGGGTAAGCTCGGTTCTTTTTAACATTTCATATTTTACGCTGTTTTGTTTGATAAACAACATTAACTATCGGTACCAGCAACTTTGACCCAGCACAGCTCTGAGGTGCTAAGGCCCCGTTTACACTGAAGCGGATCACTTTTTGAACCGCTACAAAAAGTGTATCGGATAAGGCTTCCGTTTACACACGAAAAGTGATCCGATACAATTTTTGTACACTTATCCGTACACATTTTGTACCTGCTAGGAAAGAGGATCAATCTTGTACCTGTTCGGATCAAAAAGCGATCCGCTACAGTGTAAACGCTTCTATCAGATTAGCCTGTGTACCAGACTCCAAATTTTATAAATTATGTCGTCTTATTACCACTTACTTTTTGGTAAGGGTCCGGTACACAGGCTACTATCCGATACACTTTTTGATGCTGATTGGCAAAGAGACCATTTTCTATTCACATCGAGGCTAAATTTTCCCGCACAAATTTTATCTGGTTGCTTGTTGAGTCGTGGAGTTACAAACATCATTCTTGAGAAATGATTTTGACAATGAAAAATATAATGTGCGTTTTTATTATTCTCCTTCTTGGATTTATTTGGATTTTACTGTCTCCAAGTCAATGCCAGCAGCAGCTCTACTTGTCTTGGATTCAAGAACTAGACTACTCGAAGCAAGAGAGATAGGCCTATC
>JACTAT010000029.1:499231-593525 GCA_014526335.1 Chrysaora quinquecirrha | reverse complement strand
GCCGTTCAACCAGCTGGAAAAACAGCGACTTTGAATTAAGATTTCGAAATATCGACTGACCTGTTCAAAAAGATTCTGTACAACAATGTAACAGATGTCAATTTCACAAATTCCTGGTGTTTTTATTGTTAGGATTCATCACTTTTGAAAAGATGTTTTGGCTAGCCCCGTTCCTTCTTCATTTGACACGTCTTTGTTCATTTCTTGCTCTATTAGAGAAATCAAGCAAATAAACCAGTAATTTGTGAAATAATTTAATTCAACATCTGTTAATTAAAAAAAGTTCGCAGCAACAATACTTTGCATTATGTTTCTCGCTTTCAAAAAGAATGGAATCCAGATTTCCACATTTGCAACGAGTAGATATGATGAACCAGATCAGCAGAATTTAACTACATATTTAACTACATACTTCATTCGCCAGTTTGAATTTTACATTGGGCAATCAATGGGCACAATGCGCAGTAGTCTTATGTAACAAAATTCGTAGATCAGTTTAGCAAAAGTAACAGTCAAAATGCACAACAGCAGCAGTTTGAATGCAGTTTGACAGTTGAGCGTGTTTTCCGTCTTTCCTTAATTGAAATTATATTACAAATGCTTGCCGCGAAAGCATGTGCTATTCTTTCAACCCAGAAAAGAAATAACAGCGTATTGGTTGTGGCGTTTCAAGTCTAGCAAATCGTCTAAAAACGTAAGATATTGAATAGAAAAACTTCGTTTATAAAAATGCGTATTTCGAAAATGGTAAAGTTAACATAGCAAAATGCAAAAAGGTACACTTAATCTGGAAAGGTAGGTTTAGTACAGTTTGCAGAAAAAAATCGTATAACAATAGACTTTAGCGCTTGATGACTTGAACGTTTCTATGCATGCAGACAAGTAAAAAATTAGGACGGTTTCGATATATACCATTACAGGTGCAGAAGGTTTCGAACTCGTTGGAACTAAGAAGCTTTCAAAAATTGCCAAAACAATACGTCCTCACTCCCTCCTAAGTTAATCAAAATAAAATAACTAAGTTTTCTTCAGAATGGCGTAAAAACAATACAGATTTTAGCTCCTGTAAACACTGCTGTTTAGGGGCATACCAAAAACAAAAAATATTAAATCATCTGCAGCACTTATGTTGTTTTTCCAGTGGTATAAATAGTATATCAAATAACAGGCATTGAGCGAGAAATTCAGCGCGCAGTTATGCAAATTTCAGATATAAGAGGAATTATCAGTCTCGTTGACGAAAAGTATCGTATGAAATGCGGATAATAGAACTGTAGCAAAATGACTTTTAAAATGTGTACCATGTCAAGAATGCAAAATATGAATAACAACCTGTTCATAAAGGAATATAACACAGTCTGTGGCACTACTTCAATCACAGTTAAATCATTCAAGTGGTTTTCACTCTAAAATGCGTAGAGTTGATCCGTTAAAATTTGCCATATGGATCCGTTGCCGATCTGTTCCCGTGGAAATGCAACAAATATTACCCATATCGTACCCGAAAGGTACGAGTCTTTTGGTTCCGTATCTTTTTTTCTTGTTTAAACAGAGTCTGAATTGCTCGACCGAAAACTTTATCCGCGGAAGTTATGATTTAGCAACAGTAGCTACAGGCAAATAACTGGTAACAGCATACCTTGCACTTCGGCTGTCCTTGTCAGAATCTTTGGTTGTCTGATGCAGTATAGTGAACCGTTGCTGATGGCCGATGAGCTGATGATGAGCCAAGCATATACGATCCTTGAGCTTTGGAACTTGCCTGTTGTTGACTGGCATCTGATCTTTGGTAGTAAGACTGTTTCTGAGAAAATTCAAAGAAAAGGAATTCAGAAAAGTGAACCAAAATTTAAACAGCAAACGTCTTTTAATCAAATCATGATTATAAAAGAGTTCATGTAAAAAAGTGGTAGCCAGAACTTTAAGAGATCAACACAACATCAAACAGTAAAACACTTCCCTTAAAAATTAGGAACAAACTTAATTCTTATAGGGTCCGTTTTCCAATGCATCGCAAAAACTTCCCTGACCCTAATGAAGCTCGTCCCTAAATTGTCCCAAAACCATGGATGTATTCTTTTTGTAGTTCTTGAAATCAGACCGTTGAGGAAGATTATACTTATCACGCTAAGTTCCAGCCGAATGTGGGTATAATCAACTAACTACCAAACTTTCTCAAATAGAAGCCACCCTATAATAAAAGCCGCCTTCGAAGAGGAGCTATACTAATTTTAGGACCCGTCCACAAGTAACAAGCTTTTTTATTAAGAACAGTTTCATAAGGAACCTATATGTTGAAGACTCGAAAATTTAAAGAAATTATACTACTAAAGAAAAAATTATTAAGGAGCTTTTCCATTTTGAATATTTTAATCATTGCAAACATTCAAGAATTAGAATGCCGTGTCCATTCATTTGCAATGGAAAATCATATAAATTGTCCGTCAGGCATGTATCGAACATTTCCTTGAGTAGTCCCGAGCTCTTCTTACATGCAGTTGTCTCTGTCTAATGGTAATGACAAGTGCAGTTAAAATTAAGAAACTATTAAGAAACTTTTGAAATTACAATGAACTCAGAAAAGGTCCAAAAATAAGGAACTTAGGCCTTGAGCAGCGGGTTCTTTAAAAAGAGTAGGGACATTTCTGAAAATGCAAATGTATCTGTACGTTTCTGCCTTCCGTCCACGCGAAGCCATAGCTTTTCGAAGACGCTGTAGATGGTCACAGAAAGTATCGGAAAATATCCTTTTCGTGTGCACAGGGTATTAGAAAAAAATTGATTCGCCCTTTATTAGAAGCTCCAAGAAAACTTAAAATAGAAGTTGCAGTTTTTCAAAAAAAAAAAACAGTTCGAAAAGTGTCAACCAGCTACGTTTCGAGGGCAAACTATACTTTCAGGTTCAAAAACTCTGGAATTACTGCTTTAGATGCTAGGACGATTTTAATTTTTGAAACCAAAGGAAGACTATGAGTAATCTTGTAAAGAAAAATAGAAAAATAGAGATAATATAGAAAAGCCTCAATGCATGAATAAGAAAGAAGGTTAGAAATTTCTTTACATTCAAGCGAAGTAAAATCATTACCTGGTAGTCTTGCTGACTTGGAGGTACAACGCGAACTCGTTTTGAGGGGGGTTGCTGTGAACTACTTCCTGGCTTATGTTGACTACTCTGGAAGAAAAGAAATAAAATGTTCATAATCAGAATTAATAGAGACAGCGTCCAATGCATTTTGATAAGGACAGTTAACACTGGTGCTATTTACTGGCAGTTTGCTTGAAACTGTATTTGAATGTTGCTTTCATGCAATGATTACCGAGTAAAGGGTCTTGAAATATAGGTAATCCTTTTTCTTGCATGTATTATCTGCAAAAAGGGCCGTTCAAGATCCGTAGGCTTTACAGACCCTTGTGACATTGAATTGCTGTCATGACAGCAACCTTGAAGTAGAATTCCAAATAAACTGCCCTTAAAAATACTATAGAGCAATTTCCTGGACTAGATATCAGATAGGAGAAAAAAGATAGAACTTTTCCATTTCGAAAAAAGATATCAGATAGGAGAAAAATTTTTTTGGAAAATGAAGGAATAGGTCAGCCTCAAATGGAATGAACTTTTAAGGACCTTCCGAAGCCGGAACTCAAAAAGGTGGTTCTTTCTAAAAGTTTTTAAATGAGGATAGAAGCCATCCTTCCCGCGACAGTTTTGGTGGAAAATGCTAGCTAAGGGGCTGGTACAGTCGTTACGCTATTCCAGCTGATGCAAAATTTCCCATTCCTCCGCAAACAATGCTACAATACTTTATAATGTATTTTTCTTGATGAAAACAATAGGATAGATTTTTCCACGAGTGCCATACCACAATAGATGGGATTTGAACCTAGACTGCAACATGATCAGAGAACCAACGACACATCCATCGAGCTTAATGGTTTAATGAAATCGCCAAATAATTCTCAAAGTCAGACAGGAAAACAATTTTGCTAAAATATATACAAAAATATGTATGGCAATGTATTAGTTAATAACATAGCCTGCGCCCAGACTCAAACTGATCAAATCAGTAGAGTCTGCGCAACTACGTCCAAAAGCTTGTTCTGCTGACTCAGCAATCTCGTTTTCATTTTAAACCGCGCGCGTTGCTCCGATGGAAGTCCATGCGGCGAACGCTCCGCTCAGCCTGTTCATTTCCTTGTGGCGTGGCTTAGATTTACTTTGAAGCTTGGTGTCCTGCTAGATACTTGTGAAAAATAATACAGTAAGTCATGTAGTGCGTTATTTGTTTCACTGAGTTCACAAAAAAACAGTCTTGGGACTTTAATTTAGTGGATGGAAAGGGCGACTTCGATGTCAGGAAAGCTTTACAGCGCCTGAACTTCCTTGTCGAAATACGGCCTACTACCGACGAGAAGTCCTACGTTTGGTGGTTTCCTCATATAAATTTTTCTGATTCTGAAAGAGTGCCTATACAAGGAATGCCAGCAGCTTTGTCAATTGAAAGAAAAGCCTGACAAAAAAGTTTTTAATTACTTATCAACATTTCTTGTTCATAATGAGTTGACCCATTGAAAAACTAAACAGAATTTGATAAGTTTAAAAGTACAAATAACTTTTTATAGAAACAGGGTGAAATTAAATTAAAGAATTGTTGTCTCATGGCCCAGTATCTACCTTTGCCAATTTTGAAATGCAAAGTATGGAAATTGCAAAAAGTACTATGCAAGTTGCTGTTAAAATTATGCTTGGGGCTTTCAAAGCTTGATTTATGTCCATTTGTTTATATCAACTAGCATGTACTATCATGTTATGCAATTTCCATGTTTTGTTTGATACTTACGTAAGCAGTACAAAACTAGCCTGGATGTGATCTAGATTTACTAAGGTCACAGCTCGGTTTTTGTTTGCTAACAGTTACAGATGTTCTTGGTCTAAAAGAAACAACGGTCCAAACCAAGACCTAGGCTACTTTTTATAATGAACAAGGCTATAGGTATAAAATTTTCTGAAATTAAATGTTAAAAGCCTGGTAATGTACTTACATAATTAAGATTTCTTTTTAAAATAATGTAAACTGTTAGTTAATTTAAGTAGATATATTAAGTAGATTATCCTTAGATATATTCTAAGTGCTCTTGTCAGTATATATGCAATGCATTCTAGAG
The DNA here is from genome assembly GCA_014526335.1 of Chrysaora quinquecirrha. Taxonomy (NCBI): domain Eukaryota; kingdom Metazoa; phylum Cnidaria; class Scyphozoa; order Semaeostomeae; family Pelagiidae; genus Chrysaora; species Chrysaora quinquecirrha. Next base: position 588,362 of record JACTAT010000029.1, on the reverse strand, counting down.
GTAGGTACCTAGAGAGTTTATTTACAGTACTTTAAAAATATCATTATTGTTGTAACTAGTTTCAGCTTGTAACAATTGTGTAATATTTAAAATTGCAAATGCTAGTTAAGGTGTCTGAGTCATGTCACCTTACCAACACTTCTAGTGTAAAATATATCAACATCTTGGTGAGGGTTGTGAGAAAAATAATCCCGTCCATTATACAATTTAGTGGGCTCATCTGAAAGTTTTGGATATATGCAACTGAGTTGGTTGGCAAGCTGGCTTGATACACTCACTGCTTTTAAACAAGAATTAATGTATCCGAGTAAGGTAAGAAAATGGAGGCATGTGTGAGAAATCCTGTCTTGAGGCAGTCAAGTCTGCATCTGTTTGGTTCTGTAGGTGGTGGGGATGAAATTCTCAGGGGCTATAATTATGAACTATTGTACACTATTCGAAACCCCATGTACTGCTGCCTTCATATTCTTACCTTAAAGTTCTTGAAATATTTCAAATAGATCCTAAAATACATTTTGAAGGATTTGAAATGGTTTAAAATTACATGCTGGTAAACATACATAGTTCCGATGAAAAGCTGACCCCAGTAAGAAAGTTTCTGACAAGTCAATCCAGAATCAAATATTCATATTTGAAGCGTGTCTGTCTGCTAAATGCCATTAAGCCAACAGTTCACTTAGCTGCCCATCTTTAAAGCTCCAGTTGTGTAGCTTTGTGTTAACAAATAAAGATTGCTCGTTTGCTTTCTAATATTACATGTACTGCATTGCATGCAACAATGGGATTTTTTGTGTCAGTCATTGGAGCAGAATTCTATTCAGTTGTTCTCAGATCTTTTACCATAATCAATTTGCACTGAAAATCTATTCAGTTGTTCTCAGATCTCTTACCATTATCACTGCTTGCTTGCTTGCTTTCTAGTATTGCATGTACTGCATTGCATGCAACAATGGGATTTTTTGTGTCAGACATCGGAGCAGAACTCTATTCAGTTGTTTTCAGATATTTTACCATAATCAATGTGCACTCAAAATCTATTCAGTTGTTTTCAGATCTTTTACCATGGTACTCAATGTGCAAAATCTATCCAGTTGTTCTCAGAAAATTTATCTTTTGTCAGTTCTTTTGCAGTTGTCAGTGCTGAGTAATGCTTGTCAGTTTGCTAACCAACTTTGTTAGTCATGGTCAGTGCTGGATGAATGCCTATTCAGTTGTCCTCAGATCAATCAATGTGCACCGAAATTCTATTCAGTTGTTCTTAGATCTATTGCAAAGTTCCAATGATTTAAAAAACGTGTTATTCTTTTCCATTATCTGCTGATGTGAATCAAACCAATTCCATTTCTTATGTGGTGCAAACTTTGAGAAAACCGATCTTCATCCCAAACAATATTTCCCACAGCTGAAACTCTTGAATTCGCCATTTTGAACTAACTCACCAAATCCACAAGATTACCGCGCGCGAACACAACGAAGTCTCATGCGGCCGCTCAAAGAAGAAAACAATAGCACGCTGGGATTGACCAATCAAATCGCCTGCCAAAAAATTGGCAGGCGATTTGATTGGTTTAGTAGACAAAAGAAAACAAAAGAGAATTGAAGAAGTCTTGAAACGAAAAAGAGGCCAGAACAAGCTTTTGGACGTAGTTGCGCAGACTCTACTGATTTGATCAGTTTGAGTCTGGGCGCAGGCTACCTTGCTTAGCTGCTGCCATTCCCGCTAGGCGAACTTATACATATTTTCAGCCTGTCTCTTTATCCAGTTCAGCAGAAAATTTGGCAAAGTTGGAGACAAAGAGCAGGTTTTCCTTAATGGGAATCGAAAATGGTTCGAGACAGCGAATGTTCGAGATAACGGGGTTCGAGAAAGTGGGTGATTTTTCTATACAAACCCTTATACCAAAACGAGGGGAAATGGAAAATCGTTCGAGATAGCGAATGTTCGAGATAGCGGGCAGTCGAGATAGCGGATGTCAACTGTACTATCGTTTATAACACCAAAAATACGAGAATCACTGTCTCCACAGAGGGTCACGGGCACGTTTACCAGCTATTTTTGCTCTGTGCAAACAGTGAATATGCGTGCGCGCAAAACCTGTTATGATTCTATTCGGATCACGTGTTATTTACCAATACTTATTTATTATTTATTGTTGTTTTCTCACTCCAACATGTTATGAGCAAATATGTGTAAGTTTTATTGATGTATGTGGCCCTGCATTTGAATTACGGTTAATTATTCTCATCTAGGTGTACTGCTGAATTCAGGATGTGTTTGTGACCATGCGCTAGGAATCTATTGATTTACACGCTTTATTAAGGGCTTCTACTCTATTTCTCTACATTTAGACAACGTTTACAAAGTAGGGATCCAAATGAATCTACCCAAGACTCAAACTGATAGTTTTCCGTTTGCACTAGACCCACAGGATTTGCACCTAATCGGGTCTGATATCTGCACCATGCGGGGTCGCTAATCAAGGTTTAATGGCTAGAAACGGTTGGCTGGAACTGATGAAAACAAACACAGATCGGGATACGAGACACGGAAATTTTTCCTTGCCAGGCTATGTTCAGGTTTGGCGCCAAAAATGCTGAAAATTGCAGACGGACGAACGATGAAAACGGAAAAAAATTCTTTTGGATCCGTTATTCTTTTGGGGATCCTTATGCCCGTGATCTAATTTCGAGTTTTAATTATGTTAATCACATCTCTTATAACCTTAGTGTTACAACTTGAATTACAACGAGATCATGCTTGTAGGGTGCGCAAGTAAGAAAGAGGTAGCTAATTTGGAGCTCATTCCTCTTTTCCTGAATAGATTCCAAGCAACAATAGACACTTCCGTTTAAGATGAAGACTGGTTCTTTTCTTTTGTTTCTGTCAAGGATTCTTCTAACTTGCAACTAAACATGCCAGGCACAAGAACGTTGGATTCGTTTCGTTCTCGTACCTAAGTAAATTATTCCCAGAATTACCTACGAAAATCCTTGATAGAAACAAAAGGACTAACAGAAACGGCGGAAGCCTCAATTCTATTTTGATAATACATGTGCTATCCTCAGAGATTACTGATGTAAACCTCGTGATGCAAAGTACAAATAATTTTGAAGGATCTATCTTTCGTTCACACTTATGTTTTATGTTACATAACACCATTCAGAAAAAAATTACAGTACTCAAAAAGGTTTCTCGTTTGGAGGACTCAAAACTTGGGATAATCAAAGCAGGCTCCTCCTCAAGTTTTAGACACATTAGATACCTCTGTTCAGATCTTTGATCTCATGTATAAAGACTATACGTAATATAAATATTATAAGTATTGCTAGTACATGTTTTTCTAGTATTATTCAAAATTAGATGGAGATCTCCTGAAAACCAGCTTCGGCGGTCGCGCCACCGCCACTCTACTGTGAATGATTGAAAATTTAAGAAAAATGGAAATGAACTGTAAGAAAGAGCATTTCTTTTGAAATAACAGCAAAAGCCCAGTTGCTTGATCACTCGAAATGGTCTGCCTTCCTAACTTTAAGTCAGTTACCTCAAAGCTCTTATTTACTTACCCTATTACTTCGATTAAACGCCTGGGTCGTTTAATAAATTTTAAAAGCTGAAAGGGGTGTTTATTCGAGAAAGAGCATTTATAAGAGGTAGGCGTTTATTATAAAATCAACTGTTTTAAATCAAGAAATGCTTTAATTATGAAAGGTCTAAAATTTGAATTTGATGATTTTTCGTTTTGGCAGAAAAACTCATAGCATTTATTTTAACTACATGAGAACGGCATATATTCGAATACACGCCACCTTTTAAGCGTGCCAATTTATATTCAGCTTTGCCGGTCCGCAGTGAAACCAGGATAACCTCAATCCATCGTTCATACTCAACTCGGTAAAAACAACTCAAGCATACGTCTTTTGGGGGGCATTTCTAGCCCTACAACAAGGTCTTTAGATTCGTTACGAAATAGTTCTGACCTTTTTCGGTCTTTTGGGTCTTTTGAGTCTTTTCAAACGACAATAACGTCTTAAACATGCAGTCATTAGCCCTATATTATCAAGTCCTTAGCTGGTGTCCAGCCGGGGGTGCGCCAATTCGTTGACACTTTCTCCACATCACCCTGTCTTCTTCTTCGCGTGTCAGCATATATCCCGTTTGTTCACTCCATTCCTTCAGTTTTCCTAACCAGTTTCCCACTGGTCTGCCTCTACCTCTGTTGCTCTCTACCTTGCCATCCATTACTGCTCTTGCCATTTACCCTCTTCGAGCTAGCTACATGCCCAAAATATTCTTGCTCGTGTTCATAGCGTCTACTACTGGCTCTGGTTCAGTACCACACATTCTTTTAACTTCATTCTTAACCCATTCAGTTGTCTTCATATCCTTCCACGTTATGCAAAGCATACTTCTGTATGTTTTCATTTCAAATGCTCTTAATTTCCGTGCACGGTTCTTACACAAAGGGCCAACTCTCACAAGCATAGAGAAGTGTATACTCTACAACCAATTGCTAATAACATTTTATTTCTCAGGGTGATGTTCTTCGCTCTCCAGGATTTTTCTAGTTCTGCTTTTGGGCTCTTAATCTTTCATAATCTTGCTTGGATTTCTTGATCAGATTTCCGATTTTCTTCAATCCATACTCCCAAATATGTGAATTTTTTGACTTTATCAAGCTTTCTCCCATTTACAATCACTTCTATTTATTCTTCTATTTTCAATACTTTCTGGTTATCCAGCTATCACAACTTGGCTTTTTTCTGTGCTGATCTCCATCCCATATTTTTTATGCATCTTCCAGCCTCCTTGTTAATTCTTGCACCCCACTTAATTCTATTAGATCGGAGATTGTCATTTTCTGCCTGCACATCTTAAACACCCGGGGTAGCTTTCGAGTGCATCTTTCATTAATCTACCCAGGAATAGGCTGTTGAACAGTATTGGCGACAGTAGCACCCTTGTCTTATATACGGTAGGTGTTAAAGCCAGGTTTTTTAAACGATCTTTGGATAAAGTAAATACAAAAAGTCAAAATACCTTGCCAGATTTTTCATCATTGTCATCGTCTGTGAGAAAATCTCTTTTTGGATAGGGTATTGGCTGCCCACAGAACACACTGAAGTAAGAAAACACAAATCAAAAGCAACGAAGGTAAATTAACATATATTTGAGTTGTGTTTTGGTCTATTCTTGTTTTATTAGTAATCCGCAGCTATGTCTATGGCCCCAAATGAATGAAACACCTCCACAAGTGTCCAAAGACTAGCAGATCCAAACAAGAAGAGAACAGAAATATCTTTCGGAACTGTCTGAAACAAGACTATGTGAAAAACAAAGTGAAATAACCTTCAGTAGATCGCTTCGCTGGCTGTTGCTAAGGAGGTTGGCTGCAGGCTGCACTGGGCGTGCTCAAAGTTTTGGAATTTTTTGCCTAGCTGTGTTTAAAAATGCCTTTTCTATATCTCCTCGCTGTGATTAAGCTTTGTAGCAATTTATTTAAGTATTTCTATGGCAGCACTTCAAACATTGTTGCAGAAACCTGAAGCTGTGTCGTTGATATTCAATGGCTGCCAGTGCTAAGGTAACTAGCAAGTCGCTGCAGCAGCCACAGTGTAACAACGTAAGTTTTTCTAACGAAGAAGTATACGACGAAAAAATTTGAGTTGTTGTAAGCCAGCACTACCATATCGTCGATAGAGTATAGTTGAAATCGGTACATTTTCAGGAAAACGCAGTAGTTTTATAAATTTGAGAACAAAGAAGTATACGAAGAAAAAAATTGATTATACTTCTTCGTTCTCAAATTTATAAAACTACTGTGTTTTCCAGAAATTGTACCGATTTCAACTATAATCTATAGACGATATGACAGTGCTGGCTTACAACAACTCAAACTTTTTCGTCGTATACTTCTTTGTTCTCAAATTTATAACACTTCAGCGTTTTCCTGAAAATGTAAGTTGTTTTACAATGATATTTAGGAAACTCAGACATATCATCCACAGCTAACAACGTATATCTGGGAAACAGGCTTAAGATCCCGCCAAATTTTGACTTTAGCTCGTTTAATGTAAAGTTTACTGCCTTATCAAAACATTAGCGATTAAGAATCGTCTATAATTCATACTTACTCTTGAGTTGGCAGTGGTTCTTCTTGAAAATAAGGATCTTTCAATGATTCTTCCGCAGATATTCTGTTATTAGGATCCATAACAAGTAGTTTGGAGAGCTGAAGATTATAAGATATATATTAACTTAGGGCATGTATGTGAATGTTTGAAGCCAAAAAAATTAATGGCAACATCGTTGTTACAATTTTACAATTAAATGTATAATAGAGGAGAGTTATTATTATTTCGCAGGCTGACACTTTACAGATGACTGAATGAATGGAGTTCATTAAAAGAATCCCTGTTTTTATACTATTGTCTCCTCAATATTAGAGCAGAACGGCCAGAATGACGCAAAGCGCTGGTCACTACTTGCTCATTGCGTCAGTTAGAAGAAGTTTTGCGGTGCATTAGCAAAAAGTGGCTGAAATACCAGCGGGTAGTTCGAATTGGTTGGACTAGTCACCATTTCATCAGCAAGGTATAACTGTCTATACCTTTTTCTCCATCCATGCCCCACTACGATTCTCGGTCGCTTATTTGCAAATTCTTTTGAATTTGGCGCACGAGTTTCTAAGCGAATTTCACATCTGAAAGATTTTTCGCATCAGGGAACATTACCAGAGAATAATACATTCACTTCATTGGAACACTATTCAAAGTAGCTTGCAATAAAACTCCCATTGCCATAGTTAACATTTAAGTGCACCGATAAAATCTTTTACGCTTTTTAAATATATTTTTTAAAATATATTTGAACGAAACGGCTATTTTGTCAGCATTGTATGCTATCTATGCTCAATCTAATAGGAAATTCAGATTTAGTGTTAGATGAACCTACAATTCTCACCAAAATGCTGGGACACTTCGAATTTCAAATTATACTTTAAAGGCGCATACCCCATGACTCAATTTTGGCGAAATTGACGTTGTCAATGGCCCCAACATTGAGTCAGGGGGAGGGGAATCTAATCACCCAGATATATAATAATGGGACCGAATTTTTAAGGTAAAACATACTTATAACATAATTTCCCCAATATTTCTGGTGATGATTGTAGCACAGCAAGGAACTAGTATACTTTTTAACAGCAACTTTAGAAATTAAAAATCAGGTGAAAAATCACAACAAAATTCGTACAACAGCTAGTTCACTATGAAGGCAAATTACGTGGTACTGTGTTGGAAGTAAAGAAAGACGCAAAACGAACGAGTCAAATAAGTTCTACACATATTGGGCTATGTTCAAAGAAATTTTCAGATGATATGATGAACTTCATCTTCCAAAACGTTGCATTGTTGGAATGATCTTTGTTGAAAATCAAACTGGTTTTCGGTTGATGATATCTACCGATTTCTACTTCGATCAGATAACTAAACGTGGTCACTAGACCTCTTTTTCAAGAAAAGGCATATGACTGAATGGCTTAGGCGGTCGTCCCCTATCGTAAGGCCTTTGGTTCCTACTTTGCCCCCTTTCCACAAGCCTATAGTCAACTCCGCTGTTCATCCTTCCTTAGCCGATACACGAGTACCCAGGGTATTTGTTCTAGAATATCAGTCTGGGGCATAAGCCGTAGGTCCACATTAGAAATAATGCTCTCAAAAGCCAGAACCTGCGTAACCAAATAAATATCCTGGTTGCTATGCTTATTTGCATAACATTTCGTAATATTGAGATGTCTTTGGCTTAATTGAAACTGTCTTCAAATAGTAGAAATGTTAAACATCTTGACACTCAAACAAAGTCGCTATTATAGTTATAAATTATATCATTATTCCCCTAACCTAAGTCTAATAAATTCTCACTCTCAGTTGATTTTACAAGGTTGAAATAGTTTGTCAGAAATGTGAATTATGCAATGATTTTTGAACAGTGCAAATTGGTCTACCAATTTCAATTCTCTTCTACCATAAAGCGCTAAACTATGTCCGAAAAATAGAGAAAAAAATGGGACGTTTGGATTCGGACGATAATTTAATCATCAAAATTCAAGGCCAACAAGAAAACTGCAAATTAACTGATTTGAAGACGTGCTGTTTACATATGATTAAGACATGCAATCATTTAGCAAGCTGTTCAAAAATCTGTTTGTAATGAATAATTAGCTCGGCTGTAGTTTTTACAGTAATCCTGCAGTTAAATACGACATATTAATGAACACACTTAATTATTGAAATACGTGATCTGCGAATCTTAATTAAGTTGTAGTGCTCACACTACGTCCAGATCCGCACGCATTCAGAGCGTTTCTCTGTGCATAAGTGAAGGAGAAATGGATTCGATGACGGTACATGGCCTTCCGAAGGTTTTCATATCAAAGCGACCTTTACCTAAATTGATTTGGACAGCAGTTTTCTTATTTGCGTGTTCCTTACTTGGTTTTTTTCTGTTCGAGAGAGTTACGCAGTACAATATGCGTGAAACTTCTGTTAGGTTCGAAAGAGCAACCGCCTCAAGTATGAATCTTCCCACTTTGACGATCTGTGATACTGATCTGCAATACGATGAACAAAGCATTGAGTTCACCGAGTTTCCTAACAGTTGCATGAACCAGTCAAGTAATGAAACAACAAAACTATTTCGTTACGGTTGCAAATTATTCATGTCGCAGGTCGGATTTTCATGCGTCTACGATTTCAGCTCAAAATGTAATTTCCCAAAGCATTTTTCACCACTGCGTAATTACTATCAGTGCTTCATTTTCAACAAAAATGGGACGCTTGTTCAGTCACTCAACGAACGAAACAATGGTATCGATTTGTTGTTGTTTAAAAATACAAGTGATAGCAACACAGAAAGTGTTATTGGTAATAATCCTTTAAGGAGATTCAGTCAAGGCCTACGATTATTTATACATGCTTCAGAAAAGACTATGGGCATGTCACAGGAAAATGGTATTTCCTTGACCCCTGGCTACCAAGTTGAAGTATCACTGACAAGAAAAGTCATTAAGAGACTACCCAAGCCATTTGCTTCAAAATGCTCTAATGTGACCAATGTCAAACAAAGGATTGGCGGTACATACACCAGAAAAAACTGCTTAACGTCATGCTTATTCAATCAAATATACGAGAAGTGTGGCAAAGTTACAGAACATGCGCTGCCATACATGCCCTTGAAGGACTATCCAACCACAAAAAAGTTCATAAACGACAACGTATACAACTTATGTCGTTTGAAAGATGTTTTTAGTAAAGGGCTGTCACTTTGTGATTGCCCACTTCCGTGTCAAGATGTTGGCTATGAAACACAAATCACCCAGAAACCATGGCAGGCGTCAGCGTTATCAAATTCAATGAGAAGTCAATTGGGAGAGTTTTTTAACATTCCTCCAAATGCAGTGAATCTCGATCTAATGAATGAAAATATCATTCACGTGAAGGTGTTTTTTGATGATTTTACGACATTGAGTATAGTAGAGCAAGAAATGTACAGTCTTGAAAGTTTGCTATGTGATTTTGGTGGTCTCATGGGATTACTTATTGGGGCATCTGCAATTTCGCTACTGGAAATTCTATGGACGCTGACTCAAGTTTTGTTCAAGAAATGTCACAAAAGCAAAGTGAAGACTGCAGACAATGAACTTATGGAACGCACATAAAGAAAACCCACGCAGTTGGCACTTAAGTGGCACGTACTGCTGTGACAATGCTTTTATCTCTTTAACTTGTTCAAAGCATTCAACATAAATTCACTTAGTATTCAGTTAGCATTCACCAGGCTTTTTTATCTAATTATTGAAGATGTACTCATTTAGTATATTTACAAAGTACACCTAGCATTCATGTATTACCTTCGCTTATTATTCACTTAGTATTCGTTGATATCTACCTAGTACGATATATTCAAAGCTAAAATAATAAACACTCTGTCTTTATTTAAGTTCAAAAGCTGAAATCAGAAAGATGTTAAAGTGCCTCTTGACTAAAAAATTTTTTCATCCAGAATCGTAGTTTGAGACACGCTGATAACGAATCTGCAATTTAATTTTCGAAAGGGTGCATCAAAATCGAACTATTGGGGGTTTTCTGGTGCCCCTTGTTGATTCGGGACCGGGTTTTTAGTAGCCTGGTACCGAGTTTCTCTGACGTCATACCGGGAACGCGCTCATAGCTCATTTTCTCTCTCGACTCTCGGCTAAGGAAAGTTAGGACAGTTGTTTGTTTCATTCGAGTTTTGTCATGTCTTCGTCTGGAAGTGATATATCGCAAGCTGGAGATAGCTCTAGTGATAATTCTGGTTTTAATTATGCCTTGGAAGCTGAAGAAGACCAAGATCAAGATGTTTTTGCTGGCGCTGAGGCAATGGGAGCTCAATATGACCCATCTGGATACGAGGAAGGACCACACAATTTCGACCCTATTGCAGATGATGAATTTCTTTTTAATTACGAACGAGAGGTAGCAGATAGAGAAGAGGCGGATCGACAGCTTCAAAGACGTTTTGATGGAACTGAACCCCTAGTATCCTGGTAAGAATCTTTTTATCTAGATTTAATCGTTATTCATGAGCGACAAAAAGCAAGAAATAGCCAGTATCGGCCTTATGTTAGAAAAAGATAACAGCCTGGACTGGGCTGGGGACTTCCTTCTTAGGTTTGATATAGCTAGATACACAATTGTTCATAAATTTGTTTTTTATTACCAACTCATTCAATTCAGGTGTAAATGTGGACGCTGTTCATTAGAAGAGTTATCAAATGCCAAGGAATGCAAATGTTGCACAGAAATTGAAAGCTGCATGGTTGCTATAAATGATGCTGAAGTGGTTGAAGAGGTTGGCAGTGTCGTAAGTTGTGTGACAGAACATCCAGGTTTCTCAGCTGTCTGTTTAAACAAGTGGAGTCTGCGTTTGGCTGCTGATAAATATAAAACTAGGCATGGAAGAAGATATCGTCGAGCTGGATTTGAAAATGAGTAAGTGCTATTTGCCATATCATTTGAGATTTTTGGATATCATTTTTTCTTCACAAACACGCTGTCAATTTCAAAGTCATTGAAATAGTAGGAATCACTGATCGTTGTTTATTTTACATACTTCAGTAAAAAAATTAAATATTATTTTTTTTTAGTTTTTTACGGAGTGTATCATACAGAGACTTCACTCGTCTCATACATGGCTACCTTGGCCACAACCAAAGAATTCCTTTGCCAGCTTGTGCATATGTGGCCATAAGAAAGAAGTTTCCGCTAGTGGTTGGAGAAAAAACAGGTTTTAGGGAAGAAGCAGACTCTGAATAGATATCTCGTAAGTAGGTAAGTATAACATTTATTGACTAATATATTTAATGTGAATCTACACGCATGATTAATAATTATCAAACAGTTCCAACAATAGATACCATATTAGTTTGATTTGGAGCCTTCTTTTACTAAACCCTTGAATATAATGCCTGGCTGGTCTTTTAAATTAACAAAAAATGGTTTTTGACATGCTGACTGTGATTTGTTGTCATCAACTTAATTGAGATGATACTTTGTTGTTATGGTGGGACTGAGTATTTGGTAAAGTTATAAGTATATTATAAACAAGGTATTTTCTTTTGTTCTGTGGCTAAGAGTACCTTATAAGAGAGTATGTTATATCCAAATTATACTGTATACAAATACAAATACTATATACCACACAGATACCACATTACTTTTAATACATACTGGTTTTTATAAAGACTGTTAAGTACCAAAGGTCAGAGATTTGAACTTAAGACTTTGAACTACTTATTCTTTGGACAGTCTTTGATCTTCTTGTGTCCTTTCATAGGGTTTTTGCAAACAGAGCAACATGGTTTTGATCTTTGTTGACTCTTAGATGTCTGCAATTGATTTACTACAATGAAAAATCATTGAGAATAAGTGTTTGTCAAGAAGACCAATTAGAGGACTATTTATGATAAAGATTCATCAAAAGTGGAGCAAATGAGCCAATGTGATTTTACCTGGCATTGTTGGAGGTACATTGATAGGAATCAAAGATTTTCGTGCCCTGTGAGTTTGAATTGCAGTGGCAGATGATTCTTTGGTGAGCATCGTGTTCATAAAAGATGGTGTGATTTCGTCAAGTTCTGCTTTGGCAGTTTTCAATCTCTCTGGTGTCTTGATGGTATTAAGAACAAATTGATAGATATCTTCTACATAGTCTAGAAAAAACACGGATTGTGTTTAACATTCATGATTTTCAAAAAGTTGTTGGACAGAATGACAAGACTGAGCTTATTGAAACAAACAGTGCTATTAAAACTTACCAAAATTCTGTGCTACGCGGACATCTCTAACTGTTGCCATCCCATTTTTAAACTTTGGATAGTCTACTTTGACACGTTGAGAGCCATCAATCTTCTTCTTAACTTCACGATTTACATTATTATTAAAATGAATAGCAGCCAAGGCAATTCTGTTGGATTTTGATAGAAACAAACATATATACAACTTGTTTAAAACACAAGGAACACAAAATTGATACTGAGAATTTCGTCAATTTGTTTCAAATGTGTGCCTCACCTGCAGTACATGCCAGGATATGAATAGCAAATCATCTTTGGGGCAAATTGATTGAGCACAGAGTGGAAACCTTCCAAACAACTTGTTTGTGCATCATTAGACACCTGTTTAATACCCTTCAACAGTCTCTTGTCAGTTAATGCTTTGGAAAGTTTTTCATATGGAACAGAATCTGTGAATAAATTCATTTGTTATGTACATTTAATACTGTTGGAATCTGGAGCAGATGAAAATCAAAGACAAAAATGCTGAAGTGAAGCTTAGCTTCCTATTTTTTACAGCTTGCAGTTCACATGTAGTAGGAGCCACGGTATCAGAGAAATGCAGAGTGAATACAATTTATTTTGATTGTCCCAAACTTCATTGAATTAGTATTGAAATGCATATTCTAGCTTATCATAAAGACATCCATGTGATAATGATTGAAATAGCCAAAGGCTCACCTTTCATTAACCATTTCCGTTGAGCAATTGGACCATGCACACATTTGTTAAAAAGGGGATTATCAGGAACTTCGTGTTTGTTAACAACATGACTCAGGAACACCTTGAACTTGGCCAGTATAACTTCACCATTTTCATCTGCTGTTGATGTAGCACTCCAGTAAAGGTGATTAACACATGACCTGATCCATTCCTTTATTGAATCGCAGCCTTTCTCCTTGCCCAGTTTTGTTAAAACCTTGTTGATTTCTGCAAATGGATAGATTAAGATGTCTTGGTTGTGCTCAAAAGTTAAAGGAACAAAGATGTTTTAACTTTGAGGTGAAAAGATTACTTACTTTTTGCAATATGCCAGAGGTCAAATCTGTGCTTTATGCTGGATTTGTTCTCTTTCATGAAACTTGCAATGGTGGCATGCCTGTCAGAAACAAATTTGTTGATAACTATTTCATGACTTTCAAGAAATTCCAAGCATTTTTTGAATCCATAGAACTCCATCGCATTGCTGCTTCCAGCCTGATTTCTCTGGACAAGATCGAAGTGAACAACAGCTGATTGTGAGCAAGAGTACATCGAGTAGGCACCATACTTTGCATTGTGGCCCATACTGTCATGTCTTGCATCTCCAGCTAATACTACAGGTTCTTGGCTCTCTTTTAAAATATTTACAAGGTTTGACTGATAATCTTTCCAGTGGAGATATACAGCCGGGAAGAGCTTTGTCTGTTGATGGAAAAAACAGATATTGTAGGTTTAAAGGCAGTATGTACTTCAGAAATTTTGCAAGTAGATCAATGTTAAAATGCAGAAAGACTCACAACCCCTGAAATAATGGAATTGTATTTGGAAAAGTGAAATATTACCCTCTGATGTTTGAAGAATGTTGCCAATGTTATTGAGCTGATATTCATGTGCTTGAAAATCTGTACAACTTTCGAAATCGAGCCTCCAGCTAGAAGGATGGACATGCTTAGCAGGAAATTACCAGCAGGAATTTTTGTGCCTGGCATCTGTGGTTGACTTTTCCATGTGTGTTGTTTCATGCATCTTGGATTGATACAGTACGACTTCACAACAAGCATCGTTCCACATCTACTCGCCTCTAAACTTGGATTGTCAGACTTGCAAATTTGACAGAATTTAAATAGCATCAATATCTGAGTTAAGAATACAATGAATTTTGGTTCTGTTTGCAGATTTCCATCTTTAGTTACCATTCTAGAAAGAAAGATTGCATAAAGTTTGAACAGCTGTTCATTGTAGTGAGTAACAAGGTCTTAATTGGTAACAAGGTCTTAACACACATAAATTATGCTTTGAACTTACTGTTCAGGTTCATCTTGATCACTATCTGAATCAGTTTCATCCGAATTATCAGAAGGCTCGTAACATGGCATTTCCTCATCTTCCATTTCAAACTTATCCTCATCCATGAAAACACTTTCGCAGTATTCATCACCAGAACTTTCACTTGACTCACTGAGTGGCAAAGATTTTACAGGAGACTTCTTTTTTGGTGATTTTTTTCTTTTGAGTTTATTCAGTCTTCCTGTTGCAGGAAAATTAATTAAAAGGATAAAGGATGAATAATTTTTGTATAAAGTTACTAACTAATTGTCATGAAAACAGCAAATGCATGGGGTAAAAGCAAGTGAGCAAGTGAAATATTGTTAATTGTTTAGAAATTGATCAATATTCAAACATTTATGTTTGTAGAAATTCAAAATAGAAGGAAAGCTGTCCTTACTATTCAGTGTTCGATTCTTTGACTTCTGATGTGCCAGCGAAACTCTAAGAGTAATTATGCGATTTTTGCTTTCCGGTTCGCCTCTTTCAAGGAAGTACATTCAGCACATACAGGAACGTCTTGCTGCTTTGTTGGTGAATGTTCTCGTGGCTACGAAGCAATATATATAGATTACGAATAAATTGAATGAATGAATGAATATGTGTCATCCATTCTCATTGTAAGGAAATGGAATTCAATTTCAGCTTTGACTATAATTAAGAAATTCTTTACAATTTTTTAATAACTTTTTCTAAAAAACCCTTGTAAAATTTTGAGAAAAGATTATTATAAACAAAGAACATATGTTTTTTCTGGATGACTTGTTTCTGCTTAATATGTTACTTTATTGAGAAAAGAAAGTAGACATACAGGTTCATCCACAATGGGCATGGGCTCTGCGTTTGTATCATCAACGCCAATATCTTCCAAAGGAGCCATTTCTTCGTCATCGTAATTCTCTCCCTCATCAAAATTTTCTTCCTGCTGAAGATCTTTGTTTGCTGCTGGGCCGGGGCTTACTGATTTTCTTGACTCTTTGATTATCTGCAGCAAAAAAAGTAACTTCTTAGATCAAACTGCATTATTATTTTACCTACAGAGGTAAGTCATTTCGTTTTAAAATTTATTCTAATAAATAAAGAATACAAAACAACAATTTTTTACGGATACCCTACTTAGGTCGATAAAGACTTACTTTTCTACGTGTTCGCTCTGACATATTTTCATTTTCTTCTCTTCCAGTTTCCAATTCCAAAATTGTAGGGAACGGGACTACTCCAATTTCATCTGTTACCAGCCTTGGGGTTCTTCCAGGAACAAATATTTGTCTCGTGAAGCAATCCTTGGTAAAATGTCGAGAACAAACCACAGCATGTTTTGTTGGTTGCCACCGATCACTTCTTTTCGATTTTATAAATTTTATCCACTTCTTTCTCCTTCTCTTTGCTTCAGGACGATCATCGTCGAAAAATGGAATTGGATGAAGCGCTATGCCTCTTTCCTTATCAGGATTGTTATTACAAGTTGGCAGAATACACCTTGCCGGCATCGTGACAAAAATCAAATTACCCACTTTTTACTTTGCATAGCTGCCCTGCGAATGAATTTATTCGTTCCCGGTATGACGTCAAAGGTGACTTGCCCCAGGTTTTTACGTCATTCATTCCACTGCGCGGTCGTGAACCACAAAAGATTACGAAAACAGCCTAATTTCTCAAGTTTGGTGCGTCATAACTCACGAACCACACCTCCGATTGAAAAAATTTTTTCGATTTTGAAATCAGCAGGAAGGATTCATTCAAAATCCGTCGTAATATTTTTTAGTCAAGAGGCACTTTAATACTGGGAAGTTGTTTCATCTTATATTTTCTGAAATTGTCTCGTACTAATAGTGTGTCAAGCCAACAATCACCTTGTGTTTTCTTAATATAAACATATCTTTGTCCTCGAAAATCGTTTAAAAGATATCTCACACTTATTAGAAATCGCAACACTGACAGCGGTATAATAAGTAATTCATATTTTTCAAGACAGAAAATGAACAGATCTTTCCCGAAACGTTGCCCTACAGAATATCAAAGGCTTGTCATGATAAGTGGTGGCTATCATGTCTAATACGATGGACATATATGTTCAGTGAAAAAGTAACTTCAATTAAATTTTGAATGAAATTGTTGAGATATCAACAGAATTCGTTCACTAGAACCAAACTTACATATATCGTTGGTGATCATTATCCCCATTCAGGAGGTTGAGCGTCAAATTCTCTTTAACTCTCTGGATCTTTAGAGCCAGTAAAGAAACCAATTTAGAATCAAATGTTGTGCAAACTGACTAATTTCTCTAGCCGGGCCTACATTTAGGTCCTTTTAAAGTTTATCATTGACCTTCAATATCTATATGTGCTCAACTAATCTGCTACGCCAGCTCCAAAGAAATAACTGTGTTACGTTCCATCAATAATGTCACATATTGCATAGAGTAACGAATGTAAGAAGCAAGTCAATTCGGCTTAGGGTTAAAATCCTTTGTATTTTTTATATTTATTATATTAAAATTATGTTAAAATGAGCTTAAACGTCTTTCAGTTATAGCAGCTGAGTTATACAAATATTTAATGTCTCCATAAAATTATCTAGTTTCTTCTTGAATGAGTTCAATAATTTGTCATTTACTACGTATTATTAAGATGTTTCCATCCATTCGCAACCCTGACATCATAGAGCTGCTTTCAAACGTTAACTTCGGGTCCTTTTAATTCCCATATGCGCAAATTTTCAACACAGACTCAACATGGTAACAAGCATTTATGTGTTTGCATGTCTAAATCACATCACCCCGGAACCTAAACTTGGAAGACTAAAACGCTTGAATATCTCTCGCCCAGAATCTCTTTTCATAGCCAAGACCCATAAGTTCCATCTTACTTTTTCTTCTCTGAACGTCCTCGAGTACCTTTATATCATTTTGTAGTCAAGGGGTCTATACAATGTAGCCGTGTTCCAACTGAGGTTTAATCAAGCTTGTGATAACGTCTTAAACATTTTCTTGTCTATATAATCATAGGAGCGCGTCATTAATCCTAAATTACCACTAACTTGGATAGAAACTCTGTCTATATATTTTGTAGAATATTACAAGATTATAAGAATGAATGCAAGTGTTCAGGGTACCTACCAAATGGAATGCTTTCCCATCTGACCTAACTTTGTGTCTCTCCATGTACTTCGATAAACTGCTACTTGCATAACTAATGAAAGAACAGCAAGAAGCAACTCATTCTAGAGAAACATTTCATTCGATTCGTATGAGAGTGATTGCTTTCAATAAGAAACTGGATGATTGTGTACTGGAAGGCAGTAGAGATGATTTCGAAAATGGTATTATGACGATACATCATGCATGGAATGCAGGGAAAATGCTCATTGTTGATGCATAGTAAAGAAGATAAGGACGAAAATTCCGATTGCTTAAGTCTGAAACAGCGTTTTTTGAAATCTTGGCCTCGATATTATCGACGCCCAAAGCTTGGAAAAACGGTTCTCCAAATACAAATTAGAATATTGCATTATTAAGGGACAAGGCCAATGCTTGCGGATTTCAAAATGGCTGCGTGAAGGATGGTCAAGAAAATAGCCACGTTGTGATTTGATGAATTACACGTAGGATGTACGGTATTATTATGTTTGACTTCGAAAATAATTGGGTAGTTTTAAATCAAAATCATGTTCATGTTCATTCATTTTTTAAATTCCTCTACCTACAACAACTACAACTAATACATACCAAAATACAGTATAAAGGCATTACAATAAAGAACAAAAAAAAAAATAAAATAAATCAAGTAGGTAGGAGAATTCTTCAAGGAGGAGCTCTCTCAGTAGCTAAACTAATCGAGGAGAGAGCCCCCCCTTGTTGTAGTGCATAAAGTATTCAAAAAGGGCTGAATTTATAAAAACTAATTTTTAGGTAGACGTAATGAAATGTGGAGGCGATTTTACAAAGAACTTATGATACAAATTTAATACAAAAGAATGTCCAAATACCCCTCTAATATCGAGTGGCAAAGAAGTGGGTTTTTGTTTTGGATTTAAAAACATTTATTGATTGGCTTTCCTTAATAATAGCTGGTAAAGTGTTCCATGACTTGGCACCGGCAAAACGTACTGACTTCAGGCCATATTGAAGACTGTTCTTCCCTGGCAAAAAGATATCACCTCTAGAAGCTTGCCTGGTACTATGTTGATGAACAGAAGATAAAGCTTCAAAAAAGTTATGGAAATGGACAGGAGAGATCTTGTGTCATGATGGTGATGCATGGACCGGTGCGTGTATGATGTGATGCATGTATCGGTGCTTGTATGATGCAAACGTTGGAGCATTTTCCTGGCATTCAGTACATAAAACAAGACCAGCCAATTTATTTATTCCTTTATCGTCTGCAGGGTGCAAAAATGGGCTATTACGCGAGCGCCAGTTATTTATGCCACAACCTTAAGTTGTTTTTGTTGTATAGAGGCAAATCAGACTTTGGTTTATAACCAGGGAGCTTGTGAAGACCTTAAAGTACAATCAAAGCTCTAAAACCCCTGCTCATAACCTTATTTAAAATGTGATTAGATATTTGGTTAGATAAACGATAGAATGACATGGAGGCAATCGGTGAAAAGCAGAACGAAATGACTAATGTGAATTTGATACAAAATGTTCAATTTGAAGATATAGTAAGGCTGTAGCAAACTGCCTTTGAGAGTATGTTGCTCCTATTAAAAATTCAAAGGCAGGTATGTTGTTGTTGAGTAGAGGTGCTTATCATCACTTAAATAAGCAAAACATTCCATAAAGCTTCATTCTTCCATGATTAGCAAATAAATATGAAGTATAAAACGACAGAATGATTCGTATCACAGCGAATTTTCATACGCCAAGTATTCTTCCTATAAAGCCTGCCAAACAATGTATAACAATACAATAAAAATTAGGCGAAAAAATTCATGTCAAACGGGAGGAAGAGTATCATTCACCTGTACTGTATTGTACTGAGTCCTTGTCCAAGTGAAGGCTTATTACACGACTCTTAAAAACTGTTGCTGTTTGTGAAGAGATGGATTCAGGTAATAGGTGTAGTTCAAGTGTACATTTTATGAAAAAGATCTCCCCACTTTAGTATCAACTGCCGAACTTCCTAACTTTATTTACATCGAAGAGTATAAGAAACAGATGAATTGGTACTTGAAACGGAAAAAGTAATATGAAATCTTAGACTCCTCGACTCCTGGCCATTTGCGTTAGTTTGCATCCATAGTTTGTTTTTAATAAATTCTTTAAGATGGGTTGGGTTTTGGCAAAACGGGAACAACAAAATACTGCATATAGTGCCCATGAGATATGAGTTAATTGCAATGTATTAAGGTAACTCCTGCAAGGTACTCATCTTGCATTGTTAAATAAAAACCACTTGAGAAAACGGTACCTTAGAACACACACAGATTGTAGAATGAAGATAGAAGAACAGGCAAAAAATCAACACAAGCACTGCTTTTTTGACATGAGTAGATCAAAATGATTTTCTTTGACGGAGAAATAATATCGGGTTGATAATCAAGACTTCAGGCAACTCTTGAGAACTTTAAAAGCAGTTATTTCAAGATTTATCTCAGATCTCTAAGATTTGTCGGTACTAAATGTAAAGTACACGGTATTGCAAGTTTTTTACATTCCTAATTATTGCAGTAATGTAGTGATAAGCATTCGTGCATTATTACTGATAAGGTTGATAATGAAATAATACTGCACAAGATATGAAATTAGATAATGAAACGATATGATTCTGATGATATCTAACTGCTGTGTCAGTAAGTTTCTTTGCACTTACATTTTAAATACGAAGATCACGACCGTTAAATCCCACTGGGGTTGCCGTATGTTTTGTGACGTAGCTGTTTAGCTAGTCAGCTAAGAAGTACAGGATATTTCAAAAAAGGAACCCGGTAAAGAAACCATCGTACCAAAGTCAAAATTCAATTTCTGAGCATAAAATTTGATACTCATGTTTTTGTAGGAATGAGAATTATGCTGACACCATCTCATAATGCTTTACTCAAAGAATAACATTAGGAAGTAACAAAATTTATGAGACATCATATTTTAGTCAACACAAAGAACAGTCAAATGTGTACTTCAAAAAAGCATAACTCGTCATAAACAATGTTTTCAACAATTTGGTCCATCTTAACCCATCACCTTTCAAACTCTTGGCCTGAACTAACCAACGGTTGTATGAATAAGCCCTCGCTGTAAATTCTCCCAGCAACAGAAAATACTCAATCGCAAGGAATGTGCATGAAGTGTGTGCACATGCTTTATTTTTCAATGAAATTCATTACGGCATACTTTTGTGAAGATGAACTATGAAAACTTATCCTTTTACTCACTCACAAGAGTATATGTACACACTTCTGACACAATTTTATTGGTCTTGAAGCTATGGTTTGCAAATAAAAACAAATTCTAAAGCCTTTCGGAACACCCTGTACTATAAAGTGTACGATGTACGATGATATACCGAGAAACACTGGGAATCAGTGCTAAGTTCAGAGAAGTCCTGATAAGTAGTGAAGTATTTAAGAGAAATAAGAATCACTAAGAAGTACTAAACAGTACTGATGAGTACTAAGACTACTTAGCAAAACCATAAAGTTTTAAGACGTATCAACAAGTGCTTAGATAATCTATAAGAGTTTTGAGAATTGCATTGATAGTAAGTACTTGGAGAAACAGATAAGTACTTGGAAATGCCGAGAAGACTGACAATTAAAATTAATTACTGACAAGTTATGCAGAGTGATAAGCAATGAAATAAAATATTGAAAAGTATCAAGAAGTAACGAGACAACCTATAGAGTGTCGAGAATTACTAAGAGAAGTATAAAAACGTATGGAGAAGTACCAGTAAGAAGAGGGAAGAAAATAAAGGGTATTCTCAAGTGCCGTGGTGAACTGAGAAGTACAATAAATTACTATAAGTTATAAAGAGTACTAAAAAATACCACCAAATATTAATACGTATCGAAAAGTAGTGGGACAATCTGTATAGCGCCGAGCACTTAGATGTGGCATGAAGTAGCTATTGAAAAGTGTGAACGAGTACTTAAAAGTACCATAAAGTAGCTACAGCGAATCACTGAGAGGTACTGGGGAGTAGCACGACAAGTAGCTATCAAGAAATACTAAGAAGTACTGAGAGGTGCCAGAGAGCATGGTGAAGTACCGAAGTATGGAAAGGAAGAGTTGCAATTCCATGTCTCCAAAATGGAACTTATTTGAAACAATTGTGACGGAGTGTAGTGGGAAAAAGGCTTTGTTAGCTGGTATTACTGTACTTTGTATAGCGTTACGAAAAAATGAAAACATACTTGTGTTTCTTGAAATCCTTCATGAGTGTACTGTGTTCGGGCATTTTCCTAATATCTTCCCAGTCCTTTTCTGTAGATAACGGAGAAGAAATTATGCAAATTAATGTCTGGCACTTTATTTGAAAACAGAAAGAAGAATCAGAGCGTTGTCAGTTCTAAAAGCCATGTCGATATTGTGCACAGTTAGAGCTAGTTGCAAACTGTGGATCGGCAATTTTTAGAAACTAATCTTTCATAATAGATTGGTTGATATGACCGCACTGCCATCTAGATCCTAGTTAACCGCAAGTTGTGAATAGTTCCAGAAAAGTGGGCATGTTTGACTTCTACCATTATTTACCAAATGATTCTAGTAAGTCACAGTCGACATCAGTGCTCCTAGGCCCACGATCAACTACAGTATATCCAACGAGCTCTGACATGTTCTTGACATGTTGACATAAGTTACAACTATACGTTGGCATTAGTTCTATCGTATCGTAGGTCGATGTAGGCCAGGCTTAACAAATCAGGAATATAATGACTAAGTTAACACACTAGAGCACTCTATTGAGAAAGATTAAATGAAGCAAATGTTATGTATATTTATAGCAAGTTATTGTAAAGATACTGAATGAGGGAAGAGGAGGAGCAAACACACTTCAAATCGAGCGTCTTTTTTCTATCATAAGGATCCACGAACTGCATAAATAAACAAAATGGACAGGAATCATTAACAGAAACTATGAACATGGTAACCAGTAATTACGGTATTACCCTTTTAGATACGTTAGTCATTTACAGGGGACGGAATGAAGCATGTGCTTTGGAATGCAGTAGAAACAAGGCAAACACTTGTCCGTTGACGGATGGGTGGTTAAAGAAAGGTTGTTGAAAGCATTCTGAAAATAAGAATCTGCTCCAATCGCCGATTTTTCTTCCTGTACGGTGAATTATTTTAACGTTCCACACAAGGTATAGACCATTTACATAAAAATACCTGTACATGTCAATATAACAAAAAGACTTCTCTCTTACCTTGAGGGAAGCCCATGACAGTGAATATTCGATCAAGTTGGTCACGGTTATAAGGAGTTGTTGTTTTAATATCTTCTTGGCGGCAATGAAATATTGGTTCAGATGTTAATAGTTCAGCAAATATGCACCCAATCGCCCATATGTCTAAAACACAGGCAAAATGACATAAAATGATGATCAATGATTAGAATATACATATTCATAGACGTTAAGAGTTGATTAGTACACAATTACTTTTTCAGCCAGGCCCGTGTTAAAATAAAAATATCAGGTGGGCCAAAAATATAAAATCTTTCCTTTGCCAGAATCTTACCCAATTCAAATCACGTAAACTTCAACCCAATTAACATCTCTCGTAGAAAAAGGTAAACCCTGTTTGCTCTTCAGTCAGAGTATTCGAAAGTCGGAGATCTGTAGTCACAAATGCAGGTGTTACGACACGAGCAAAAAGCAAGGTACAAAAGAAAAGATAAAGAATATTTTTAACTGGACAGTATGATCTGAATGTCCTCTGTTGTATTCTGTACTGAAATGCATTGATTGTTCTTTCCATTTTTCATTTCGAAAAGGACTCCACGCCCAGTCGCGTTCCGCAAAGACTGGAAATGTCAAATGTTGCTTTCTTACGCCTTTCTTAATTAATGATGGCCATACCGAAATGCCCAGAAGAATTAAATCAGGGCTATTTTATGGCCACTGGTGTTTTTCGCAATCACAATTAAGTCAGGATCATTTTCTTTGATTATCTTCTTTGAATTGAGCGTATAGTAGGATATTGCTAATGCAGTATTCATTCTGGTTTCGTTACACCCGTATTTGTGATTCAAATTTTTTGTGTTTTTATTACTCTGAGAATTATTCAGTCAGGGGTGTAATTTTTATTCAAGAAGTGTTTATTAGGGTGAAGTTTACCTGGTTTAAGTTTGGTAAGATTTTGCAGCAGGACAGATTTTATATCGATTATTTTGTTTTGGGGGCAAAAGAAACAACAAAATCCAAGAGGTCCATTTCCTAATTTTCAAACAAAGCACCACGAATGTTTGAATGACCGTTACTTTGACTTGGAAAGAGTGATAGGACCGAGCCTCGAGCCACATACGACGTTTCATTCATTGAATTTTGCTGGATTTTAATTCCATAGAAATTTACTCACAGGAAAAATTACTTGAAGCATTAAATCTGGGGTGGGGGAGTTATTAAATCTATCTTTTCAGGCCTACATAACAAATATATTTTAACTATTACGTTATCAACTAATCAACATCAAGGCTGCATAAGGCGAAACTCTCAATCTGTGTTGGTTCTCCATATGTATGTTGCTTGGGTCAAAAAACTTGAAACTGAATGCTCGTAGTACATTTTCTGTCCAAATAAGGTAACAGAATGAATGTAATCAATTCAACAAGCTTCACAAAATTTGGTGAAGCGTAAAAGTAAGAAATATAACAAAGCTTTTACCTATAGCTTTTGTATAATGCTTTGCACCAAGAAGCAGCTCGGGAGCTCTGTACCAGAATGTGACAACAACAGGATCAAGATCTGCTAATGGTTTCAAAGGAGCATTGAAGAGTCTCGCGAACCCCATATCAGCTGTAAAGAACAAAGCATTCCAAAGTGAAAATTTACATCTCCTCAAGTAAGCTTAAAGGTCTTTCTAAACTAGGAGACATGTCTCGCGAGTCATTGTCGCGCGTGACATGTCCCTTCGATGGCTCCCGGTTTAGCCACCTCGGAAATTTTGTAGCATGCGGACTAGAGGCACATGTGCTTACTTGTCACTGGCATGTTTAGCCACCCTGGGAGACAAGCCAGAATACAATGTCGCGCGTGACATGTCTCCTAGTTTAGCTATAGCTTTACTGTTATGCACTCGGGGGTATCTAAGCCTAGTTTTGGACGGGGACGTGCCATTTTAGTCAAAAATTTGGACCCATAATTCCGCCCACGTCTGAAAAATTGTGACCCAGAAGTCCGCAAACAAGGCAAAGAACGATTTCAGATAACAAAATCATATGATGAAAAGCAAGTAATGTTTAAAGGGCAACCTTGTTGATAGTCCAAAGAGTTATCCACCCCGTACAACGTGATGTGCAGTAACGTGGAGGATGTGCAGTATAGTGAAGGGTGCCAATACAACGTGGAGGGATACCATCATGTAAGTGGAGGGTGCCAATACAACGTGGAGGGTTATCATCATGTAAGTGGAGGGATATCATTTTTAACGTGGAGGGATATCATCATGTAAGTGGAGGATGCGGTCCATTTACATGATTATAACCCTCCACTATACTCCGCATCCTCCACTTACATGATGGTATCCCTCCACGTTAAAAATGATATCCCTCCACTTACATGATGATAACCCTCCACGATACTCCGCATCCTCCACTTACATGATGATAACCCTCCATGTTGTATTGGCACCCTCCACTTACATGATGGTTTCCCCTCACGTTAAAAATGATATCCCTCCACTTACATGATGATAACCCTCCACGATACTCCGCATCCTCCACTTACATGATGATAACCCTCCATGTTGTATTGGCACCCTCCACTTACATGATGGTTTCCCCTCACGTTAAAAATGATATCCCTCCACTTACATGATGATAACCCTCCACGATACTCCGCATCCTCCACTTACATGATGGTATCCCTCCACGTTAAAAATGATATCCCTCCACTTACATGATGATAACCCTCCACGATACTCCGCATCCTCCACTTACATGATGATAACCCTCCACGTTGTATTGGCACTCTCCACTTACATGATGGTATCCCTCCACGTTGTATTGGCACCCATCAATATACTGCACATCCTCCACGTTACTGCACATCACGTTGTAAGGGGTGGTTATCTGTTCGGAATTTTGTAAATGCTAAGCTTAATTTTTCAAAATTTCCCCAGGTTAATACCCATAATTCTGCATGCTTCCACAAATGGTACCCATAATTCTGCACATACTTCTAAAAACGATATCGATAATTCCGCACTTTTCAGAAAAAAGGTACCCCTAAATAATGGCACGTCCCCATACCCCCAAAACTGTTAAGTTACCCCCCCCTCGAGGTTATGCATTAGCTAAACGATTAAAGATTGTTTGTCAAACATTTGAAATTTGCCTTTCAAGCAGAATGTGCTACTGTTTGGCCATGCCGCCAGAAAATGTTTGCCTTACATTTGTTCTTATAATAAAATGTTTTAGAACTATTTCAAAAACACCGAGAAACAAATTGTGTTGTATGCTTATCAAGCAATGTTTTGTGACGTGGCCTAATACAAGCAAATTTCAAATGTCTGAAAAACAAGATCTTTGAATTTACCTTAGTTAAGTGGTTGTTAATTAGGAATCCAAAACTGAAAAGAAATATTCTTCAAAACAAAAATTGATGAGAAGTAAAAAATAATAGCTTTACCGATTTTTATGATTCCTCTCTTTGATCCTTCACCCATCACAAGAATATTGGCTGGTTTCTGAAAAAAAATTTGCTTCACTCTTTTTCATAATTATTTTATATCCTATAACTATTTTATTGTTTTTTTTTTTGTATAAACAATTGATCCTTTGCACTTCGCCCAGATCTTTGCTTAGCTAAATCGGAAAACGCCCCAAAAATGTTAAGTCATTGTTTCCCTGGGTAAGCTTGCAAGGGGTGAAATGTTTCTTTCTAAAGTATTTTAGAGTCAAGCATTCGTAAGGAGAACGTATTGCAATCTATAATAATTTAAAGGAGAGTGATTCACTCAAGACACTAGAAAGGTTTACTTACAAAGCGTTAAGAATGAGGACTGTTTCACTTGATGACCATTAGTTCGCTCCAGGCAAATTGTATGTACAAATGGCAAGGTTTGGGCGATTGTTTACATTTGGAATTGTTTATAAGAGGTTCAAATCGATCACAGATTTTAAATCTAATTATCCACTCCTCACAAGTTTGGCTGCTGTCAAACACAAGGAAGTGCACGAAAAAGACCTAAACCCTAATGCAGTTTGACTCTTCGTTCTTTTATTCTATTTTTTGACTTTTTGGTTATGGTGCCACGTTTTAAAGTTGTTCTTGTAATTCTTTCGTTATCTCTATGACACACACTCCGAGTCATTCTCACATATAAGACTGAACGACAAGTCATCGGAGAAGCTCAGTAGGACACTGCATTTATGGAATTTTTTGAAATAATATATCATTTAGATTTACTATATTGCTGAGCATTCTGGATTGATGGATGAGTTGAAACTCGCAGATTAATTGCTGTATAAAACAATCAACAGAACTGAAGTGACTTGACACGGACCCAAAAATACATATGATTTTCTATTGTATATCTCAATTGAAAGACTTCTTGTTTTTGCGGTATACTGTCCAGATTCTTCGTTATTTTTCGTTTTGTTTTATTCGTTTATCATGCAGCCATCTATTACATATTATATTACGTATTCCATTAGCTTCTTTCAATTTGAGTCTTAAGTCTAAACTCAAACCATTTGTAGATGGCACTTCTAGTTGGGTGAAGGTGAAATGGTGTTTTAGCGCCAGTCGCTAGGATTTCAGTAGTAGGTTAGCTAATCGAGACCTCGACCCTGGCTGTGACGCTACCGTGGCTGGGCTCGAACCCTGACCACACTGAGCTCTTGACACCACCGGTGAGCTGGATTACACCACGACGCCACAGCACCTCCACAGCACCTCCTAGTTTGTGAACCCAGATGAAAATTCATACGTAGGGAGGGAATCTTGAAAAACTAGGGCAGGCTGTTATAAAAAAATAATTGTAACACAACCAAAATTATGGACTACACGCTGCAACTGAAGACCATGTTGTTCCTTACAGATAATTGTTTTAGCAGTTGTTGCAGATGCAAAAAGGTGAAAAAAGCTACAACATTAAGTATCATAGACCTACTATGAAAGGTTTTTGAATGTTTACCTCTAAAATTCATTGCCATTGAACCAAGATAGACTTACTACATGAGTCGTAGTTTTCGCCGCCTTCACTTCAATTCATTCAAAAAATGTAAAAAAATAGTTGCTGCTGTTGTTAATGGCGGATATCTCGCTTTTTAAGTACATCTAGTATCTGCGATGCTCCAACGCATCAAATCTATATATGTTATACAAGCGGGCTGTGTTGCGTAGGGGGCTGGGAGCGAATCTACGACTTTTGTAGTGAGTCTAGACTCTGGTAACAAGGAAGCGAGCAGTCTTTATTCATGACGCGAAAAATCAAGTAATAGTGAAATCTGATACAATCGGTACGAATTTGCAGTCAACGTTCTTGCACTGACAATCTTAGAAACAACAATGACTGAGCACAATATATATAGGCTGGTCGAGACTGACCTTATATCACAAAGTTGGTTAGAAAACATACCAAGTCCCTATGCAAAACCCAATTTGAATGCAGATACAGTATTCCATCAAGTATCTGATATAAAAGTGACTTCACCATGCTTTTTGGGACAGGAACAGTCTTCTTGTGGGCTTTTGATGCTCGGTTAAATTTTATAATGTGCTGTAAGATAAATTAAATAAATATCAAAAGAGCGATTAGTGAATACATATCTTCCAGAGGAATGTGTTCCCGGCTTTGCCCAAGCCATTTTACTATATACACATTTTACATTTTACTACATATAACGTTTGTAAGATTATCAATATACAAAGAAAAAAACATATTATTCCAGTAGCGCTTGAATAACATATATATACTGTACATTTGATGCGCTGGAGCATCACAGATACTAGATGCACCTAGAAAGCGAGATATCCACCAAAGAACGAATACTACCCTGGCTACTAACCTACCTTCACTGGGCAATCTAAGGGTAAATAACATAAAGGAAAGGCCAATTATATTGATTCTTAAAATTCAAGATATTTCCAAGCTATATTCGAAGATATTCGAATATTTCTAAGCTATATTGCTTCAAAATATTAGAATACAAGACAAGAGAGCACAAGTATAAATAATTAGATGCAGAATATTTCGTGACCGAAATTATGAAAATGAGTATAAATCTTCAGATGCTCGCAGGTCATTGTAGAAAATATTTATTTTAAAGAATAAAATTTGCCACTCAATTGACGAATCGATAACGCTGTTGTCTTTAACACAAGCAGCAGAGATTTGTGCAACGTCGACCATAAATTTCAGAGAGTTTAGAGACAGCATATTTAATTTCAACAGGTACTAGTGTACATCGCAGCACGACTCGAGTAGTTCAACGAAGCCCTCGTGCAAATCTCGCTCTGTTTCGGCGATGAGCATTGTGACAACGCAACAGCCTGCACAGTAAAGCTTGATCATCATCATCACCATCATCATCATCATCATCATCATCAGCATCATTATCATAATCTTCATGATGTTCCATAGCCACGATGCCGCACTTAGACAGGATCCATCACAGTCTTCCATTTTCTAGATCACTAGCCAATCCTGTGGCTTTCTGGATTAACATGTTTGTCCATTTTACAATATTTTAAAGCCACCCTATTCGAGGTCTTCCTCTTCCTCTCTTCCCAATAGTTCGACCATGCAAGATAGTATTGGTTAAACTCAATTCTTCAATATTTCTAGTGACATTTCCAAACCATTGTAACTTTCTCCTTTTAATTAATGATAGGAGTGTCTCATAATTTCCAGCTTTGCGTACAATTTCACCTTTAACACTTTCATTGGTTTTGTTGGCTGCATACGGTTTCTGCAAAAGTTTTTGAAGCGCTTCGTTTCAAATGAATTTACTTTCCTTTCAGCTTCTGTGTTAATTGAAACCGAAACATAGTCTTAAAAGAGATGCCTTTATTTTTAAGAGATCAAATCTTACTTTTTCAGCGCTGATTTCCACGATCAAATCGATGCAGGCTACAAAACGTAAATTTTTCATCAACATTACGTTGACCATCGCATTATAACTAAAACTTTCTAAAGCTTCTGTCGTGATGAACTCCAAGAATACGTTGGACAGATAGTGTGAAAGTACACATCCATGTCGAACATCTGCTTTTCATTTAAACCATTTACTTTCTTTGTCGCCAATCAGAACTAAACTCTTGGCATGGTTGTGAAGTGATGTGATCATGATAATAATACGAGGTCTGTTTCTCTATTTCTTCAAGATTCATCAAAGTGCTTTATGCAAAAGTCGGTCAAAGACATTTCAAAGTTGATTACATTATGGTACAGTGGTTGCTTGTGTTCCATGTATTTTTCCATTATATTATTCGTTGGATACATATTTGTTGTGTCGTGCTTCATCCAACTTGAACACCAGCTTAAAGGGAATCAACGGAAACAGAAGTGACAAGCGTCATAGGACTGAGCAGTCAATAAATAGATCATTGTCTTTTGCTAATGAGCAATGCACCGACTCTGTTGTGCGGGGTATAAGATCATGACTGAGAGAAATTGAAATTGAAAAGCAAAGCAATTCAGTACGCTATTTTTAAAATGCTTAAATGCCTTATCTCCAGTGATGCTCTTTAGAGCATCATCTGGCTCCTCTTTCATGGTCTTTTTCATTCGATTTAGCAGTATATGCAGTAAACTTTTCTCACATTTCCTTGCATTTCCCCTATTAGCAATGGTATGTTTATAGATACTGCCCACTTGGCTGGCCAAGTTCCAGTGTTCATTGTAATGTTGCAGATTTACAGGAGCATATCTGTCATTTTCTATCCTCCATGTTTTTTAATCTCTGCTGAGATGTCACCAGTTCTGGGAGATTCACTTGGCTTCAATTTCTCAACTTGAGTCTCCTTTCTAATTTTAACTGGTTCTTTTGTCAAAATACTCTACCGGATGTCATCCAAGCAGTCATCTGAAGTGTAGCATTGATGGTTGTAAAGTTCAAAGATGAAAGATCAAAGATCAAACATCAAAGGTCAAAGATCAAAGATCGAAGATCAACGATCAAAGATCAATGACCAATGACATGACTGCCAAAGTTCATATATTACCCAGTGCTCGCATCTTTAGGAAATATTGAAAAATCTGGAGAGATATGATATTTGTCCATGGTTAGCGCAGCAATCTGTGAAATTTTTTCAATATCTGTCTTTTGAATGATTTGTAACAGTGTATCATCAACATATCAGGAAAAATACTTCCAATGAATGTTATCAAGCATAGCACGCTATTTAGTTAGTTAGTTAGTTAGCTGTTTAGTTATTTAGTTAGTTAGTTAGTTAGTTAGTTAGTTAGTTAGTTAGTTAGTTAGTTAGTTAGTTAGTTAGTTAGTTAGTTAGTTAGTCAGTCAGTTAGTTAGTTAGTTAGTAAGTTAGTTTAGTTAGTTAGTTAGTTAGTTAGTTAATTAGCTAGTTAGTTAGTTAGTTAGTTAGTTAGTTAGTTAGTTAGTTAGTTAGTTAGTTAGTTAGTTAGTTAGTTAGTTAGTTTGTTTGCGTGTTTGTTATCTAGTTAGTTAGTTAGCTAGTTAGTTAGTTAGTTAGTTAAGTTGTTAGTTAGTTAGTTAGTTAGTTAGTTAGTTAGTTAGTTAGCTAGTTTTTATAAATCAACTAGTAAAATTGACCTTTTCTACAATATTATTGAAAGAAAACAACAATAGGAACATAAATTCATAACTCATACCCAAAGATCATGTTCAGCATAATCAAACAGCAGCCAAACTCTACGATCAGAGTGTGATAAAAACACTCTCTTCAATGAAATCACATTTGGATGTTTCAACTCACGAAGCAACTAAAAAATAACAGGAGCATTGATCTTTTTGTTAAACAAATGGTAAGAATGTTTTAAAAATATGTTAAATACAACAGAAAATGGAACTGAATTGAAAACATACTGCTATTTCCCTGCATGCTGACATTGATATGCCAGCACCTTCAATTTGTTTTAGGGCATATGTGTTTTCATCTTTGCTAAAAAGTAAAACACTCAAAATGAAACTTTACAAAACATAGCTTGCTAAGATTATTTGAACAAAACAAACTTTTAGAATTGAGTGACCAACAGCAAAGTCAAACATAAGTTTACATTTTGGTTAAACCACGGCTAGTTTCCATATTGTCATAAGCAATGTCCCCTTTATTTCCTCATTGTTCCCCTTATTTCCTCATGTTCCCATCTAATTGTAAGCATAGTCAATTGAATATGTTGTAAGCAAAGGGGACACACAGGTCTATTCTCAAGAAGTTGTTGTTGTCAGCACAAAGCAATAATACTGGGATATGCTATGGTCCTTGTCAATGTCAACAATAAAAAACATGATCACATTTAAAAATTCATGGTCCAATTACATCATAAAACAGAGGAAGTGAGGGGGTCATTAAAAAATATCAAACCAATATTAACTTTTCTCTGATCTGTTCCCATTGACAAGGTCAACAATTTCCCATACAATCACAAGCGTCCCATAGAGAGGGGGCTTTGGGATTTCACGGAATGCAGGTTTGGCCGATTTCGCCCTTGGGTTTTCAGGTTTTCCCCAAAAATCATGCGGGTTTTCGGGTTAAGTATATTTAACGGGCAATGGGTTTTGCCATTTTTCTAGCTCGGATTTCGGGTATTGTAGTAAAAAATGTGCAGGTTTTCGGGTTTTAAACCTTACAAAGGATATCAATGTGTAAAATTCTTAAAACAGTTGTTGAAGCTAAGGTAATTCGGTTTTTGGGTCTGTCCCAATTTTCTTCTGGGTTTTCAGGTTTTGAAACCCCCCAAAGCCCCCCCCCCAATAGATTTCAGTGATGGGAACATAGTCCCTGATGATTTCGAAACAAGGCTTACCTATAGTGCATAAGAGCTTTATTAAGATCGGTTTCCATATCATCATAAGAGATGAGAATAGTTTGGGGAAAGACAGGAAAATCATCAAGATTTCATAAATTTCAGAGCACAGCAATAATATGGCAACATGCTTTAAAATCATGTCTCAGTTGACACTGCCGTTGACAATCAAAAAACATGTTCCCTGGTTTCCATTACATCCCAGGTTGGAAAACATGCTCATTTTTGCCGACACATCAGTGCGAGCAAGTGAAAGTTGTGAGCTCATGAAATATGAGGTGCAAGTGAAAAAAACCACCAACAACTGCAACCTATTGTAACATGTGCAAGATTTCAATTTCGAGAATGCAAGTCCAAAAAATTTTTTTAAATCGTTGTTGCAAGTGATAACATAGTGAAGGTGAAAAATGGTGTTTTAGCGCCAGTCGCTAGGATCTTAGTATAACCAGGGCTACATCATAACGGGAAAGGGACATGCCTGCAATCCATATAGTAAAAAAATTGAACCACTGTCAAAGTTTCTGATATGCGCGGCTAGCTGTTGGTTTGGGTATAGTAGGTCTATAGACTATATAGCTAGTAGGCTGAATTGATCAAAAAGTAAACCTGTCTTTTGATTTTGCTTTGTACACATGGCCATATGTTCCTCTTCCAACTTTACATCCTTCAAAATCATAAAGATCTTCTACTCGCTCTCTTGTTTCATTCAAGCGGCTTTTGAAATCGAAATCCATGACCAGTAAAAGTCAACCGCCCGGCTCCTTGCAGAAAAAGGCCACAAGCCAAGCCAGACGAGACGAGACCAGCCTTTTTCCTGAGCGAGATACTCAGTTCTCAGGCCGGATCACAAGTCACACAATCTTGCAGAATGGCTGCTGAGATTACCAACTTCAATTATTGCGTTTTTTCCTCCTGCAAACTCGAAAAGAATAAAGGCAGATAGGATAAGCGGATTGAAAACAGTTTTCAATCAATCATCTCAATCCGCCATGAAACAGCCTCACTCACTTGTGCAAGAACACCAAGCACAACAACAACAACATTTTCTCTTTTGCTGCTGTTTAAAATGGCTTCTACAAAGCATGTTGCAAGCAAACTAATCTCCTCAGTGTCAGGGCAGTTGCACAGGGAACTAAAGATTATCCCGGCACCTTGTACCTTCATTTTTCAAAGATTTATAGCGAGAAGAAGAAGAAAGAATATTGGCACTGAGAAGCCTAGAGGTCCAACTAAAACAGGTCTGTTTTGTGGTCTGCTGTTTCAGCGAGTTCATCATCATCATCATGATTGATGGACTGCTCAGCATGCATAATGATCATGATGATGCTGAGTTTGAGTCGAGTCAGCATGTGTTGTCGAGTTTAGATTTCAGATTGACACAATGCTGGCATGACACACTGTATACTGGATGGTGTGTATGGGAGAGCTGGCATGGGAGCAATATCCTGATTGCTACAATCACTGTCCCCTATACATAAGATTGGAAAGTTTGCAAAATGAGTGGTTGAGATCAATTTAGGATTACTGTATTTTTGGTGCGGCTGTAGTCTCCTAGGAACACGCAGGGTGCGCATAAGCGATTTCACTGTTTCACGCAATTTTCACACTAAGACTTTAAAACCTTCAAGAGTATTGATTGGCAGAACATTGCTAATAAAAATGCATTATGAATTACTCTTTGAAATAAGCTGATAAATCAACATAATACAACTTTCAGCTTTAAAAATTGTGTGTCCGTAGCTGCAGCTGAGGAAATTTTGAGAAAATATGCGGCTATAGCTGGGGCTGAAATCTCGAGTGAGTGGCTGAGATCTCAGCTGCACATTGCAAACTTTCCAATCTGGTACATAATAATACAGGATATTTATGAATTTCCTACACGGTAATATCAACGAGTTCTGCAATTCTTTAGTAATGCTTATACATACAAAATAACAAGGAAACTTACAATACAGAAGTTCCTTGAGGTCTCTTTAAAATTTGAAAGCACTGTTGTTTACTAATTTTTCAAAAATTGTCGCTTTTGGTACTGCCATTTTCAAACATTTCCAGCTGCATTCCTCTCTGAGGAAATTGAACCAGTAAATCATTGACTTCTTTGTGACATCTAACACTAATGCAACTACGCTTTTCCTTACCCCACAAATAAATTTTAATAATTTCAGTTGTGACTTGCAAAAGAAAGAGTGCTCTCCACTAGGTTTACTTTTGATGAATCTGTTACAACACTGCCTTTGTCACAACTTTCATCTCTAGCCACCAAGACTAAGCTCTTCTTCAACCTACGTTTGGACAGGGCCCTCAAATTTTTTTATCCTCATACCCATTAATCTCCCTATGAATTCTCTTTGGACTACTGAAAGGTCATAAATGCGAACAACTCCTTACTATTTTGTAAGGAAAAACGCAATGATGAAATTCTTGAGCCTCAATTATCGAGTATTAGCAAGTTACAATTGAGTGGTAGACCATTTTAGTATTGTGTCATTGTGTCATACTTTATTTTTAGTGGATCAATGGCATTCAATTTTTTCCTAGACCACCCAGGCTCAATTAGTTTCGCTAGGTCAGAGGCTGGTACGTATCGCTCTAGACATAGCGAGTTCCCTAGCGAGTTGAGAGAACATTTTTCCATTGATTACCTCATTCACTTATTGTATGTATGATTTTTCCTGACACACCTAAAGTTAAGCAAGACGATGCAGTTCTGACTCATGAATTTGCCTGACAAAACGAACCCCACCTTTTCTGGTGTGGCAAGTCACCCTCCCACCGGTTTTTTTTTTAGACAGAAAGAGCTCATTTTCTCTCTTAAACTTTTCAATCAAACTTTTGTTGTCTCCCAAGAGCTGACAGATGTTCAAAATACAACTGCAGCTTCAATTTCTGGTTGGTTTGGTGCATTCCAGTCTGCATCTTGTTATAAACTCCACCTTTGTCGAATGTTTTTGTCTACTGAGGTTAAAACTCAGAGGCATGTCAGATAAAAAAAATGGCTTTCCAGTAGAACCACAGCTCTGCCTTTTTGTTATCCGGAATATCTGTGTTATTCTTCAATGAACAACAACACTTAAATTATGAGTACAAATAATTTTAGTCAACTCTTTTACCCATTTTCTTTTAGCAAAAGACTCTGCAACCAATACTGCTTCTAATATTAATTTTGCTGATGATGATGAGGTGATTTGCTTAAGATTTTCTTGCATGCTTTCACTATACACTATGGATAGTAGCGAAATACTCCTTAAGAGAGCAGAGGGCAGTTACTTCAGTTCTCTGTATACAGCCTTCCTTCAATGTTAGCTATATTAGCTTTTGGTTTTATTTAGAAATGCAAAAAGCTATGAAAAGTTTAACTATTGTAGAAAAATAAATCAAACATACTGTAGTTCATGCATTATTTGATAAATAGAGGGAAGGGGCTGATCTCTAAAAGGGATATAATAACTTTGTATGCTAGTTTGATAGCAAATTTTCAAAGTTTCATCTGTTTTCTCTTCTAGCATCATTGATGATAAGCTTTAAACAAAAGCGAGACCAATACCATGAATATACCCTTGACCCTACATCAAGATGGGTTTTTGGTTTGATGAAGGGTTAAATCCAGAATGTCGTACGAATGTCTATTCAAGTTATTGGTCTCGTTCTTATCTAAGGTTTATTGTTTTCTATCATAATACTGTGTACCTTTTTCGTGTATATTTTTATTTATCATCATTGATGAAGGGGGAAAGGGCTTGCCTTCCTTAGAATAGAAATTCCCTTTTTTGAATATATGCACTTTCAATTGTCTATCAAATGTTAGATATAATTTCTTTCTGGGTATGGCCCCAGTACCAGCCACATCTACAATGCTCTTGCCTCAGTTCTAAGTATTTTTCAGAACTTTTCTTAGATCATTCACCAGTTTTTCCCTATCTATTATCCTCCTTTACAGATTGCCTCCATTTCAGAGAAACTTTCTCTTGACAATCTGGCGAGATATCAGTTGCAGAAGACCAGTGCTCTTCTAGATCCAGTTTCAATTTACCAAAATTTACCAAGCGCTAAGAAAACTGTTGTTGGAGAGATACCAGAGGAAAGGTACATTTTCTCATTTTGAGCATTTAAGTGCAGGTGTTTTAGGTAGGCAGTTTAGATGCCACTGATAAGCACCAATAAGAATAGACGAATCTGATTTTTGACAATGGGGAAGTTGGTTGCTGTTTTAGCTAATTATTTGTCATATTTTGAAGAATGTGCATTACATATTTAGGAAGAGTCCACAAGCTAAGGTTCTCTTAGGTGCCTAATTGCTGGGGGTTGGAATAGGCGGGGGGATTAGCAGAGCATGCAATGTCTAATTGGCAGTGGATCAAAATAAATATGAGGTCAAAATTTGTTTGACAGACTTCGTCAGTAAACTGCTGTAATGTAGTGCCAACAGGCCGTATAGTACTTAAAAGCTCAGGCAGGGCAATCGATTGTTCTAGCAAAAAATTGAATGTATTAGTAAAATTTCATACCAAGAAAGTCTTAGTGAAAAAGTAAAAAATATCAACACCAATATTAATGCAACGACAATTAGGTATTTAAGAGTTCTAGATACACTTTCGTTTGAAAATACTCCAAACAGTGGAAAATTTAGAAATATCCTAATAACATTTAAGTAAATATTTCTGTTTGAAGGTATTTGTGGGAAGAGAAGGATTGGCCAAATGGATTTCCAGACTCGCCAGAAGAAGCCAACGCCAACATAATAACTTACCTTGAGCAAAGAGATATGTACAGAAGACGACAAGTCATAGATATACCAAAATTTTGTGTTGGAAGCATCGTTGCAGTGACAAGAGCAGAGCCTTACTCTCCAAAAGGATCACTAAGGTAGTGAATGTTTTTTGTTGACTATTGATAAAAGTCTTTGATTTGAGATGTTGTTATCTGTCATTCAGTGAGTCTGCATCCGGAGTTATGTTCGTGTCATAGCTAGATACTCCAGTAAGTCTCGAAGCCTTGGTGGCTTGGTATTCTTATCTTCCTTCGTTTGGGCAGGAGAGTTTCGACTTTTCTTACTCGTTTAAAGTCTTAGTGAAAGCAAAACTCCTTTTGATTCTCAACGCGATTAACGAGCTTCGGAAGAATGATATTTGTGTGCATGAACGTTACGATTTCAAACATCATGCTGGATTTCTCTGTCATATTTTCTAAGTGTCCCGACAAACACTGACAAGCCTTTAAATCAACTGTAACCGATATGGTTTACGGGTCTGACTGAACGAACCAGCAGCACCCGATTCTCTCGGCAGATAATGACCAGACTACATAAGGGGCCTGCCGCTCATTGGCTAGACTAATTTTGACAAAACCTGAACCGTTAGCTAGACCAATTTCTACAAAAATTGTCCCCTTTGCTAGATCAATGGAACAATAGGCAGGGAATTCTATGTGAAAACTAAATTTCAACCTAACCTCAAATTTTATTGCTGAAATATACCAAATCGACCCTGGAGATTTCAAATCCAAGATGGGACACTTTTGATTTTGACCGGAAGTACGCTAATTTGATGACGTCATAAAGTGCACAATTTTGCTTTAAATCTGTGTTTACTTGCCTCAATTGCGTTTGATATGAATAGTATATGCATTTTCAGACTCAGCAGGCAAGGTGCTATCGATTCATGTATATTTTGTTTATTTTCATCAACATCTCTATTTTTAGATATGACGTCATCGACATTGAAAATCACCAAAACTGTATTTTTTCTTATCATTAAGGTACTAGCATGTCTATCATCGCATGAAAACTCCTTTTTAGAGGCAGAAACATCTCTTATGGGTCATCTTAGAGTGTCCGTGTAGTTCAACGGCCTATCAGTTCACCATTTCTTCTACCTTTGCTTTTCTTTACGACACAAGGACCGTCCTTGAACCAATTCTGTATAGGACAAGTTTGAATGGCAGGAACGTTGGACGGATCGCACGACAAGTGGGTGGCGAGGAGCAAAGAAAGGGCAATCGCAATAGAGAACGAAGTTAAGCAGAAGAAGCCGATAAAAGTGGTGCTTCAGGATAGACACTGGAATAGTCTTTTGGGAGCGATCTATATATTGCATTGAAAAGCTTTAGAGATTGTTCCAATGAACATTTCTTTTGTTCTTTACGGCGTACTCTGGTTACTCCCTCTCCTCGACAAGTTTCGTTTTAAAAAAAAGGATGCCTTTTCCGTTATCCATTCATCTTCATTCGGCGCGTATAAGAAATCTTAACATAAAATCAAATTGATACATAATGAAATGGCTATAAACCATCAAATATGTATTATCAGACGGACTTCAAGATATACTGCTTGGAAGCAACTTCGTGTCTATATTTGTTTACCAAAGTATTCCATTCTTGTTTCGCTGTCGCTGTTGTAAATTTTAGCAAACAAAATCCCATTGAAACAATTTTTCTCAGCTCTTTGCTCCCAGCCATCGCATGGTGCTAAATGTGCGCTCACAGAACCTTGAGGAGATGATAACACGATGGTGCAAGTTTATGATCTTGTGGACTTCGGAACAATGTTTCCTTTCACAGGGCTTTGTGAATCGAAGCATGTGTTAGGCTATCTGTCGGAAACGCTCTTATAATAATCGATTTTAACAGGATTCTTCATTTTCTCTTTACCAAAGCAAGATCTTCTTGACCTAACCTTTCCTAACCTGGACAATCACGTCAGTTGTTT
The DNA here is from genome assembly GCA_014526335.1 of Chrysaora quinquecirrha. Taxonomy (NCBI): domain Eukaryota; kingdom Metazoa; phylum Cnidaria; class Scyphozoa; order Semaeostomeae; family Pelagiidae; genus Chrysaora; species Chrysaora quinquecirrha. The sequence goes on along the minus strand of JACTAT010000029.1, from coordinate 549,136 downwards.
CATAGTAGGATGGGTGCATCTTGTCAATCATCCCATCGTCCACTGTATCGGTGCAGTGCAAAGCCCCTCTCGTTCAGAACACTGTCTACATACTCCATCCGCTTTTTTGACTTTGCTTTCCCGGTCCCTATCGGTCCACTCCTACGACGTAGGGCCATTTCCGGCTTACATTGAAAATTCGCTGAAATCTTCTCCCGTTCCTCATGTCTTAAGCCTTTAGAGAATTTGCTGCAAAGAATACGAAGCATGATCATCAGATATAATGCGATTTCTTTTGAGTTCCTTGGGAACTTTCCTTGCAAACATACAAGCTTTCCTGTCACATTCAAATAGAGGAGGACTGAAGACAACTGGGGCATGAGAATTCCTTGGATTCTTACTTTGCTGCTAGCGGGGATGCATTGATTATTCTTCAACATTTCCAATGTTGCGCGCAGATCATCAGTCTTCTCAAAGATGACTAAGCTGCATTGACTCTTATTCCCCATCTTGTTATAGACAGGCTCTTAAATTGAAGGAAATCGTATTCTATTCAACTGCATCTTTCTCCTGTAAGGTTTTTTTCTATCTTAATCAAACAGGAAAACTCGCTTTGGGAAAGTACACAGAATGAATCCAGAGCTTGCCATAGATGCAGAGATGCTGATGAATTTTCTTCCTGAAGCATCTGGGGCAACATCAGGCAACATCGGACAGCATAAAGGAAAAGCTAAGAAAGCAACTTGATGACCTGCCAACAATGCTTGGTCTCTACAGCGTTAAACAGGGGGGAGAAAATAACTAGCCACTATCTTTAATTCAATGCCTTGTGAAAGGAAACATTGTTCCGAAGTCCACAAGATCATAAACTTGCACCATCGTGTTATCATCTCCTCAAGGTTCTGTGAGCGCACATTTAGCACCATCCGATGGCTGGCTTTAAACATAGCTGCGAGCAAAGAGCTGAGAAAAATTGTTTCAATGGCATTTTGTTTGCTAAAATTTACAACAGCGATAGCGAAACAAGAATGGAATACTATGGTAAACAAATATAGACACGAAGTTGCTTCCAAGCAGTATATCTTGAAGTCCGTCTGATTCAAACAGAAGATAAACCATAGTTTCAAATACATATTTGATGGTTTATAGCCATTTCATTATGTATCAATTTGATTTTATGTTAAGATTTCTTATACGCGCCGAATGAAGATGAATGGATAACGGAAAAGGCATCCTTTTTTTAAAACGAAACTTGTCGAGGAGAGGAGTAACCAGAGTACGCCGTAAAGAACAAAAGAAATGTTCATTGGAACAATCTCTAAAGCTTTTCAATGCAATATATAGATCGTTCCCAAAGACTATTCCAGTGTCTATCCTGAAGCACCACTTTTATCGGCTTCTTCTGCTTAACTTCGTTCTCTATTGCGATTGCCCTTTCTTTGCTCCTCGCCACCCACTTGTCGTGCGATCCGTCCAACGTTCCTGCCATTCAAACTTGTCCTATACAGAATTGGTTCAAGGACGGTCCTTGTGTCGTAAAGAAAAGCAAAGGTAGAAGAAATGGTGAACTGATAGGCCGTTGAACTACACGGACACTCTAAGATGACCCATAAGAGATGTTTCTGCCTCTAAAAAGGAGTTTTCATGCGATGATAGACATGCTAGTACCTTAATGATAAGAAAAAATACAGTTTTGGTGATTTTCAATGTCGATGACGTCATATCTAAAAATAGAGATGTTGATGAAAATAAACAAAATATACATGAATCGATAGCACCTTGCCTGCTGAGTCTGAAAATGCATATACTATTCATATCAAACGCAATTGAGGCAAGTAAACACAGATTTAAAGCAAAAATTTTGCACTTTATGACGTAATCAAATTAGCGTACTTCCGGTCAAAATCAGAAGTGTCCCATCTTGGATTTGAAATCTCCAGGGTCGATTTGGTATATTTCAGCAATAAAATTTGAGGTTAGGCTGAAATTTAGTTTTTCACATAGAATTCCCTGCCTACCTGGCTTAAGGCTTCTACAACTACAGATCCATCTGTCAAAAACTGAAACACGTTTCTGGAATGTTTGGTTAACATATCTGTGGATTTTCCATAATTTGCATCGTGTTTCTTTTTACAGATTTGTGGGTATTTGCATCGAGAAGAAGTACTATCAAAACACTCTACGTGCTTCCTTTGTTTTGAGGAATGTCATCGCGAATGAGCCTATTGAGATAAATTTTGAAATGTATTCTCCGCTGATTCAAAAGATTGAAGTTTTAAAGCATGAAAGAAGAACAAATTATTTAGGCAAAGCAGATCTAACATTTCTTAGAGATTTCCCACCCAAGGACAGTACAGTAGATGAAAATATGGAAGCACTTCCTTACACTGAAGAACCCACTGATTATAAAGCAAGCCCAAAAGAAAATATGAGACTGCAGAGATGGTTTAGAGAGAAATTTAGACAAAAGAGCATTAGGAAAAATAAGAAAACTTAGATATGTCTTACTGTAAACAAATTTTTGTTTCTTATGGTGAAATTTGTTTACCTTAAAGAAATTTTTGAGGATTTTTCTCTGCAAACAAATGGTAATGCTTTCGTAGTAGTTTAGCGTGTCTTGCTGCACTCTTAGTCCAGACATGTTCGTTAGAATATGAAAGAGACTGCGAAATAGGCCTACGGTCTACCAACCAAGATGGCATCAGTTATCATTCCTCCCGCTCTTAGGAGCAAGCGACGCTAAGACTCTAGAAAATAGAAAGGTTTCAAAAGATGTAAGATAGTGGGCCTGGTTCTTCTGATAATAGGCCATTCGTGTCGCATCGTAAAGAGAAGCGCTTTACTATAATGTCTTAATTATCATATCTATTTATCGATGGCTTTTGCTTTCCACAAAAATTTCCAGAAAATCGGCGAATGTCCAGAGATAGAAATTGTAGGTATAGTTCGCCTGGTTCTTTCGGTAACGGACATTTGATTATGATATCGATTATTAATATTGCTGTAAATTGCCACAAATAAGTGTCTAGTGAATCGGGGGTGTCTACTAAACTGTGTTTAAACTACAGTAGCCTTCAACAAAAGAATTATTATTCTCATCCAATAAAAGAAAATTTTTTACTTTTTAAGAAAATACCAGCCGATCAAATAACTTCCAATTTGGCGAAGTACAACCATTATTTAGTGTTTAGTCTTAACTCTTTAATATAACGAATTTCTTATATTTGCAGAATATAAAAGCATTAAAATTACTCTCCACACAATATTAAGCAAAACACAGCACAAAGCTGTACCAATATGTATCGTTCCGATATGTTCATTCTTACCGATCGCTGAGTATGCTAGTGTTAGCTTTCAGCTTAAATTGAAACTCAATTATATGTTTTACTTTGCCCGAGGATACTGTTAGGATTCATAAAGCTTTGACAAGCAGTTTCATTACGACACAAGACATTGCAAATGCTGATCCTATAGGAAACTCTTCGAGGCCTTTAAAATATAGATATTGACCGTTTTGTTAACTTTGCTTAACAGTTCTCTGAAGATGGACTGCATGACATGTCGAATTGTCAGCTTTCAAAGCCTTCAAATTCTTTCGTTTTGAGTAACAAGAATTTTAATCTGATGCAATAACATCCATTTCAACTGAGTTTTAAGGGGCATAATGTCGAAATCCGCTTTGGTACCATGGCTAACAGTTTACCTCTGAAGAGTCCAATTTCGGCAGATTTCAATAAGCTGGGCTGCATTTGGTCGAAGTTCAGGGTCTTCTTTGATGCATCGTTTTACTATATTCCGATGCTCTTCGTTACGAATTAATCGAATCTGTTGATCTCGCTGTTGTATTACAGGCAACTCTCTTATCAGCATTTCACAAAGTAAAACACCAAAACTGAAAATATCAACCTAAAAAAAATAAAACCTTCATTAAACTCTGAAGTACTCACTACAATCTGACTTCGCTTGGGCCTGTTTCCGGATCTATAGGGGTATTGGCATGACCAGGAATGTCAATCACTGATGGGCAAACGAGTGCATGATTTCTACACTCGGGTTTATGATTCAGCGAACATCATGGGTCAAATAAGATAGTATGCAGATACCACCGATCATTTTCGTTGAAACCACTTTGTTTTTGAATACCTCTGTAAAAACTCCACGGTAAAACTTAAAGAACCGCTATTTTTCAACATAATTTAGCCACATGGTATACTTTAGAATGTATCTAGCCCCGCTTTGTCTTCTTGTATTGATTGATGTTTAGCCTACTGAAAGGTTGACGTGAGTTTCCAACTAACTTGAAACTACTCATGCGAGGCCGTCTGATGTAATAAAAATGTCAATTACCTTAGGTGTTTGGTTTCTCGAAGAAGTTTCTGGTGCAGAATAAAGAGCAGCTCCAGGATGCTGAGTCATTGATATTCTCAAAAAATTAGCTGCTCCATAATCTGATAACTTCGCATGCAATTCATTTCTTTTGTACCACAAAAGAACATTAGAACTACTAATATCACGATGGATTATCGGTGTTGGCTTTGCTCTATGCAAGTAATTCAAGGCAAGTGCAACATCAAGTGCGATTATCGATGTTTCTTTTGCAGTAAGGGGATTGGAACCAAGATATGTTCTTAGATCGGTATCTAGCACTTCGGAAACAAACAGAGGTGTTCCATCATCACAAGTTGCACCAATGAACTGTAGCAAACAGGGATGACGACATCGAGATGCGATGTTCATTTCTCTGCTGAATAATCGACGGTTATGCGACGATAATATCAAATGATGGATCTGCTTTACTGCAACATCAGTGCCTCTAAATCTCCCAAGCTTTACATTGCCCCAACCTCCAATACCCAGAACAATATCTTGTAAAATTATCTCATTTCGGTCAATTATCCAGTCATCATTTAACTCTGCATTGTCATGAGACCTCGTATTATCGCCTGTATTCTGATCACTAATCGAATTCGCTGCTTGAGTAGTTACTTGCTCATTTACATGATTTATTTCTCTTTTCAGAATCGCTACTTCCGTTACTGCGTTATCTCTTTCTGACGTCACATGCTGTATGACGGCGCATTTCTGCTCGATTTGTGATCTCAAATTCCGACATTCATCTTGCAGTTCCAATCTCTGGTTTTCTTCATTTTCCACCCTTCTGCGAGAATTGAAAAGTTCTCTTTCGAGAGAAATTGTTCTCCTTTTTTCTTCATTTAATTCAAATTGAAGTAATCTTTTGGACGAAAGTGCATCACCTAATTTTTGAACATCAGACGCTTTGTCTGTATCTAGCTTTCTGTTTCTATTTTGTTCTAAACGCAGTTGTTCACGTAGATCTTCCATAGCACTGACAGTTCTTCTAAGTTCTTCCCTGATGTTGTTTTTAGCACGGCGACTCTCATCCAACGCCGATCTTGCCTGTTGCAGGCTAATTTCAATTCTCCTCGTCTCTTCAGCATGTTCATCTGTCGTTTTACGAGGTGAACCTGCAGTTGACCTTAACTCTTTAAGTTGATTATCTCTAACAAGAATGGCTTGCTGATGTTCCTCTACAACTCTTTTATTTTCATCAATCGATTTTGCATATCAGAAATCATCAATTCAGCTCGTTTGCTTTTTCTTTCTCTGCGTCCATGATGATTTGAAGATGTTCCAAACGACTTTGAAGTTCACTGATGTTGTGATCCTTCATCTCAATCTCTCTAGTAGCTTCTTCTCTTGCTAGTTGAGCTTCTGATTCTTTTTCTGACATCTGTTGCTCAAGGAATTGGATTTCTAATCTTTTTTGGCCAAGAAGAAGCTGATAATTGGCAGCTTCGCGCTCAAGACTCCTGATTCTCTCTTCTTCACTTTCTTTCTCTAAACTCAACCTTCTTCGAATGCCTTTTATATCTTTCACAACGCTGACATGTTGGCTCTAAAACAGACCATCAAAAGATGACAATAATGAAACTATGAACGTCGTATAAGTATTTGGACAATTATAAGCAGGAAAATAAACATTAAAGAGCAAGTACAAAAACCGGAATAACTTGTAGTGACAATGACCGTATAAATGCGATATCATACAAAACATGTGATACCAATGAAGGCCTATAGTAAACCACAATGCCTTCTCAGAGTTTTAGAAGCTGAGTAAATTTTGCCAACCTTGTAACAAGAATTTTAATATACAAAAATTGTGATTCCTTTTTCTATGAGAAAGCTTGACTTGTTACACCAGATGTAGTTCAAACTACTGTGTTCGATTGCTGAGCACAACCAAACACGGTCAATCAACCACCTCGGTTACATCTCTCTCTTTAAAGTGCCTCGCCAAAAGATGCTACCGGGAATATCTTCGTATTTTCTGTGACAATGACTTTAAAGATCTTGTAACAATATTTCTTGAAGTAAGTCCGTTTCTTAGGCGTAGTTCACACGTCGCATTTTTATACCGCATCGAATTTTATAAGAGATTAATGTAATATTGATTGGGTCTTTGATAGTATTAATCGATTCAGACGTCAACTATATTTCGACAACTAAATAGTGTAGTTTTTATGTCTTTTCATGCAACCAGCTCTGTCCGATAAAACGGTTTCAACAAATTTTAAATCAATCTTGGATTCGTATATATAATTAAAACTCGGATAAATTACATTCACATAGATGTGTATGAAATTTGTTACTCAAGAGACTAGATATTTAGTTCCTTATATCAACAAGTTCTTTATGTCAGAGGCTTGGTATATAAGGATTCGACTGTAATGTAAAAAAACAACAATTTAATTCCATGAATTATGAGTTCGACATATGAATTAGGCTTTAGTAGTGTAGTGTAGGCCCCTTACTTTAAACGGAAAACTGCTCTATAATCAACTAGTTAGACTTTAGGCACAAACAAAAACTAAAAGACAACTTAATCTTCAAAGATAATGAAAGATGGATAATATAAGGGCTAGAAAGCTTGTATACCTGGACGTTTATTTCATCTTTTGTTCTCTTTCGAGCACCTACAGAATAAAGTAGATAAGTATAAAAGACTAACCAAAATAATAACAGCATGGTGAAGCTAAAGAGCACCATACATACGAACGTTGCTATGTGGTTGCCATCACTGTCATCAATTCGGAAGTCCAAGGCTCTGCTGATAAGCTTCATTCATACCACTGTCAATAATTACCTAGAGGCCAAGCGTGCAGCCGAACGTGTTACCTGGTTTTGCTTGCTTCTGTTCCTTGCCGTTTAGACTCACAAGGGCTTAAATGGAAAGGTCTTGGGCCTTGGCAGATGTTTTCAGATTTTGATATTTTGGAATATTTTACAAAAATAACAGAGAAAAAATCAATGTGGCCAACGTGACTCGAATTTTAAAAGATGCAAGGCTCAGGATCATTTCTGGCATTTCAGGAATTTGGACGATTCTCATTTTGGACTCTACAATCAAAATGAAGCTACGAGGCTAAAAGAAAACTCTCCGACCTACCTAAGTCTAAAAAATATATACCTTAGCCCTTGTCTGGTTGTTTTGTTGATATTATTTCGAAGCAGCCTTCCCTCGACTGGACAAAACAGACGGTCCACTTTCTGTCATGTTCGTCGTTAGTGTACGATGTTAGTTCTATAATGTATGATACAATGAGGGAAGCTAAAAACAACTGTAAAAAAACAGAAATTTAACCTGGGCTATCGACTGTTTTGGAATTGTCTGACTGCTTGGATTGTTCATTCTCACTTTCGTCTTGAGATGACATGGTATTTGCTTTCGAATCTGAAGCAGAGGTTTCTTCGTCTGAGCTGAAAATAACAAGATATGATATCAGTAATCGAAAAACGAACAACAAGGTATCTTTTCTTTCCCCAGACAGCAGATAGGATTTGAAGGAAGCAAGAATGACAATATAAAGGCTGCAAACTTCAATATGGTTTGCTCGAGTTGTACTAAAGAGTGAGAAATTCTGAACAAGAAGATTTCTCCTGTCAAAACGTTGTCTCGATATTTGTCTCACACTAGCAATAATTATTGTTGAAATAAAAACGTTTCAGTAATTATTGAATCTGTCCTCTATTTGATCTAATTATCGCCTTTAAACGTTTACACAATTAGAAGTAAGCAATTAGCAAATTTAGTGGATTTACAACAACTGCTCCCTGTGGCTGATAAGATACACTTCTTACAGGCGATGTATCAGAGGCATATCGGATTGATTAATCCAACTTTCAGAGCGTTTTAATTTGAAAACGCAAATCTGATATGAAGCATATCGGACTGGCGCGTTTATGTGTTAACAGAAGGCTGGTCTGGTATGAAACCAATTAGTTTTCAGATGAAAACGGTATCTAGAAAACGGAGTCTGAAGAGCCAGGGTTGGAAAAATCTCAAAAACGTGATAAACGAGGTAACGATTATCTGATATACAGACTGCTTCCACATGGCGTCGGAAATAGCCGAAAATAGTAAGAAAATAAGTAAATTATGTCATTCTCACTCGGTGTCTGTCCATAACTTTAGATCAGCAAGTCTTTCTTTGAACTAAAAAGTAAATTAATAAAGATAAGAAACAGAAAAAGAGGACTAGAAGAATCTGAGGATACAAAAATTTATTTCATTTGACATAAAAATATACCAGTTGCTTCAGCCCCTGTCGCACTTCATCCGGAACTCCATTTTCATAAGCAAGATACAGCACAACTGATTCTGAAGGAATGAGAAAGGTATATGTTTTAAGTAATTTAAGTGAAATTGCTGAGGAACTAAAGTTTTCACTCACTTTATTGTAAATAACATACCAAATAGGCTCATTCTTGGGCATCGAGATCACCACAAAACTTTCTTTCTGTGAGTTAAAGAAGAAAGTGCGGGCAAGGAAACGTATAGTCTGGTGTCTATAGATTTTTCAACAAGTGGCATACCACAATAGATGGGATTCTAACCTGGACTGCATGACCAGAGAGCTGACGACGTTTCCACTGAGCTATAGAGCTCAATGAAATCGCCGAGTAACTCTCTGAGTCATGCAGCCCAAGGCTCTCATCCGTTTGACTTTTGTGTTTCGGCTATGTTGAGCCTTCTCCAGCACCATACATATTTGTACATGTTGTTCATGAATGGCGAACACTAGAATAGATTTTTCTAAAAGTGGCATACCACAATAGATGGGATTCGAACCTGGACTGCATGACCATTGTGGTATACCACTTGAGGAAAAATCTATCCTAGTGTTCGCCATTCATGAAAAACAAGTCAGGTGTCTGTTTATATTTTTGAAATTCGCTCCTTGGGCTATTTTTGCTGTTGGAGACCCGTACAGTACGAAGACAAATGAGAATAGAGCACTGGCCGCAGCAGACGCGACACGCATAAATCCGTTGTCTATAATGGATTCCCGTCAAAAATACAGGCAAATCGTTTGACAAAGTATTACCTTTGTTTGTTCCTCCATTCTTCGTTGAGGTCTTTTCCTTATTAACATGCTGGATTTTGGATGCTTGCATCTTGATGAAAAATGGGCGGTGCTTGAAATTAACCTTGAAAAAGGATTTTTCTTTCAGTTTTCGAGAAATAAATTATGAACACAAAGACGCCATTTTAATTGCTTTCCAATATCCTTGTTTCCTCTCGTATAAATACATCAAGGAAAGAGGCTCGCGCATATTAAAACGAAATATGGATTGTAAAAGTCTAAATGAAAAGTCAATGCTTATTCAGTAATTGAATGATGTGTGGAAAACTAGGAGGTAGATATCGGTTATCTATGTAAAGGTAGACTGTCTAACAAGACACCAATATATATGGCAAGGGAAATACGGCAAAAGTAAGAGAAATTTGTATTTCATAGAAAACTTTAACAGAAATGGACTTGCAAAATTGCGATGGACAGCGGAAACATTTTCAGGCATACTGGACTTTCTTAACTTTTTTATTCATCAGTCACAATTGCCCTTTCTCCTGAAAACAAAGCCCCTCTAAAGTACATTCAAAAAGGGAAATTTTTTCTTTTCGTGTTACCTTGAGCTCTGTGATATTTCTACAGATAATTCTGCATGAAATATCCGTTGCTGTTAATTTGTCTTCCATTTGAATCATTATTCGGTCACCATATATCTGAAAAATTGAAAGCACAATTAGTTTTGAGAAAACCTAAAATTTTAAAATTTGCGACACTAACTGACAAAAACAGATAGCGGCAAACAAGAACCCTATATTCTGAATTATAGAAAGTTTCAATTTCATCTAACAAAGTACTACCTTCAAAAAACTTGTCAAAACAGGTAAATTGCTTAACTGGCACACGCTGGCATAGGTTGAACGACTTGGCTACATTGTTACACTTTAATATCGTAAAACAACCAATGTTCATACGACTTTAGTGGTAATTTTTAGTGGAAATTGTTCAAAATTTAACAAATTTGAATGCTGTCTTCTGTCTGTTTTTAAAAATTGAATGCCCACCCAATAAAGATCTCTTAAGGACGCATTGATTTACCCCCAGTGTCCAAATCCATTCCGTTAAGGGTATAAATATATATTATGCACGATCAAAATACCCCAATTATAGAAATGAACATAGATTAAAAAATAAATAAATAAAGTGAGTAAAGGGAACTTGAAATTCATACCTTGACAGGGGTTGTTGCTGGGCCTGAGTGTTTGCCTACATCCACTCTGCTTACATGAAGAATAATAAATACTGGTGGAATCTTGGAAACATTCTGAGGTGAACTTGAAGGTTTTTCTTCAGCGATCTTTTCATTGCTGCTGTCTCCCTTTAACTCTTCTTTTGGTACTAAATTTGTTGCTGACTTCTACGATGAAAATCATTTAATTTCATTGTATAAAAAATTTGAGACTTCGCTAATTCTGTAGTTGTAGCTTTGTGGTGTAATACAATTTTCCTGAAGGGGGGGTTGAAAATCTTCATTATGCACAAAAGCTAGATAAAAGCAATTGTCTGTGAAACATTAAACAAAAGCTGTAAAAGCGTATTTCGTCTCACAATTCGGCTCACGGGATTAAAGGTATAGTATGTTTCTGTCCATACAAACAGGTCCATATACACAAGTCCTTAGTCCTGTTGCTTGAAAAATCCATTATCATTGTCACGGCAGGGGGAAGGGCTCTGTGTTTCACAAGGGGCAATGACTGCAAAACTTAACTTGCGAAAGGTTTATGTACCATTGAATTCATACCTTTTTGCCAACTAAAATCTTTCTTTTCTGCTCATCGGCTGTTTCCTTGGTATTCAGATTGTCTTCTTCAGATTTCTCCACCAACTTAAAGGGAGATGCCAAAGTCTCACTCTGTCCTTTTGCAGTACTTTTCGCCTTTGGAATAGCTCCAGCTTTGCTTCTCAGTAGACTAAGTTCAGTTGATGCGCCACTACTGAGCATTACTGAGTTGTCGTGGCTATCAACCTGCGAAATTGAATTATAAATTTGAATTTTCAAAGCAGTTAATAGTATCCAGGCTGTGAACGAAATGCTTCTAACTACACAGCGTGCAAGTGATATCCAGACCTAGGGGAGACACAAGAGGTTAATGAAGTGTCCGATAATTTTGAACACATAAAAATTCGAAGCAAATTTCTTGCCTGAACAGGTCAGAGATCCAATTTAGACTACAGGTTATCTCACTTAGGTCCATCGTCTGTCTTTAGTTCAAATGATTATGAACTCCATTCTTATGAGTGCGGTATAATGGTATCATCTGGATGGCTATGCTGTTGGTGCGATATACGTGTTAAAATAACCTTGGATTAGCTGAAGACTGCGAGCAGCCAAGAGATAATAGTTCCTTGCACACACTAACGTACTTGTGCCTTGCTGGGTCGTTTAATCCACATACATGTTATTTCAAATTCGAGACCTTTTTTCCATCTCCTGCTTCAATGCGTGAGGGTTTTAGAAACACTTTTCGCTATATTTTATCACCCTGAAGGAGGTCGTCTTTCATTTCAACTGTTCTTGTTACCCACGCCAGTGTTGATGATGAGCTTTAGGATTCTTTGTGTTGCAGAGTCAGCTTTCTGCTGAATTCTCTTCGAATCGTCTGGCCTTCACAATCTTTTGGCCTTCATAATCCTTGGACAATCTTTATCTTTTCCATTAAGGCCCATGAAGTACTGCTTTCTGACTGGCCTTCGCTTCGGAGTTTTTTCATGGACAACAAAGACTTCTAGTATCCGTGTCAAAAGGACACCCATTTGCTCGTATTCTCATTTATAGTATCTACAGGAAAGCGAAATTTTTCAATTGCCCTTGACATCTTCATTGACAATTACACTCTCCATCAGACTGTCAAACCCATTACCAGGCGGTAAGCCATCTTTCAAAAATTCTATTGCATAGCTCATTGAAGAAGTTGCTCTGTTATATACAGTATTGGTGTTGATCTGATTCTATTGCAGCATGTCTACTTTCCCTTTGTACATGTTGATGGTGAGCTGGTATATGTGCTTTTGATTAGATTGCAGAATTTCTTTCACCTCAGTGTGGTCTTCAGCAATATCAGACTTCGTAGCCTTATGCCCTGTTATGGCAGTTTTTGATTGGTGTCATTGTTGTAGCTTTTTAATTACTTACTAATATTCAATAGACGATATAATGTTACAAGCACATATACAGTCCTTTGCCTCACAAATACAACTTTGCCGTCATGACTAATTACTTTGCTTTACCTATTCTTCCAGCCATTCATCACAGAAATAACCTTTATTTCCTTGAAAAGGCTTTCGGTATTTTTAACTTGGGCATAATCTTTTCTGGTTGTGTCTGTTTCTGCATTGGTAAGGACCTCAGAACTTGGTGTGCTTAGGTGCCTGCAAAACATCTCACTGGTTGTTTATCTTTCTAGAGCAGCAGCCGTGAGGTTTATCAATTATCACTGAAGGAATATTCATGTTAGGACAATTCATGCAGCCAAAAACTATTTTAACATCTTCATTAACTGCACTGCCCAAACAGGGGTCACCTTTAATGGTATATTTGGATTTTCTTATATTATTTTTAATAAACAGTCATCAACAACTGCGTAATTCCTTTCACAAACATCATTTTCTAATTGCCTGTACGCAGCAATATTTGCTTGATCTCTACATTCGAGTTAGAATACATTTCTTCATATTTCTCGTTCACAATTCACATCCATTATCAGCTCAGCTAGGAACTTCTTTAGCATACAGTAGATTTCATTTCAATTACAAGCATCAGTTCAATCATGTTTTTATCAGATATTGCTGAAGCTATGACTTAATCACGTGAACACAAGCTAGTAAAAATGTATCAATCACTTTTGGCTCTACTTCGGATCTTCACCCTTTCCTCTCCCATACTTCAAGGCCATCTGACTTTCAGAATGTTCCTGCAACTAGTCTTTATGGATAAGAGAATCGAGATACTCCAGGAGACATTGCTGATTATGTACTGTAGAGCTACGGGTACTTTCTTTTGAAGCTGAGACAGAGCATTCATTGGTAGAAGCTTCATTCAGCTGTCTGATTGCTGGTAAATGGCACCACTGTATACTCTTACAGAAAGAGAGCAGATTGATTGACATCTCCTGCATTTCAGGAGGAATTCATTGATGCTGATTGATTTCTTTTCCCACACTTTTGTAGGTTTATAAAAATAATAACAATAATATAATAATAATATAGAAATTAAGGGTTGGAAGAGGCCAAAAGACCTATGAATACCTGCTCAGTCTTATTGCTATGCCAAATATAGCTAAAGCTATATTTTTCTCTAGAACAAAATTGATCATACATTTTTTCGAAATTAATAACAGAATCTGCATTAACAATTATGCTATGGCAAGTTGTTCCATTTTTCAACTACTCTTTGAGTATAAAAATATCTTCTTATATCAAGGCGACTTCTTTGTTTAAATAAATGTTTCCTCGAGTAGTGGTCGTTGATATCGTAAAGAATTTCGACACATCACTATCAAAGAGATTATGTACCATTTTAAGACGGTAATAATGTCTCCCTTTGTTCTCTGGTACTCAAGAGTAGGTAACTGTAACGCTCTTAGACGCTGTTCATATGATAAATTCTTTAAACTATGTACAAGTTTGGTTGCTCTTCTTTGAACTGCTAAGTTGAAATATTTTATTTGTTGACTAGATGTGGGTTCCAAATTGGTCCAATAATGATACTCCAATAACGGACGAACAAGGGTCTTGAATAATACTTTGAATACTGTTTTGTCTATAAATGTCATAGTTCTTTTGATAGATGCGAGAGCCCCATTTGCTTTTTTATGCATTCAGCAATGTTTTTATCAAATCTCAAATTATTATCAATCATTATTCCCAGATCGCGTGTGTTAACTATGCTTTTAATTTCCACATTTTCTTGCTTTTTGGATCAAACGAATAGAAATGAGGTGTCTGCTCTGTGCCACCATTACATTTTAATTGTAAAAAGGAACATTTGTTACTATTTAGTGGTGGCTGGCAGACTTTCGACCATAGTTCAATCCTTTTTATTTCCGACTGTACTTCTGAATCAGGGATTCTTGATGATGCAAAAGTTTCAGGTCATCAGCAAACATTTTAATGTTACAATTTTCAATTGAGCTCTGTTGACTTTCAATTGAGTTCAAATGACTTGCCTACAGAGAGCATCTTTGCAATTAATTATTTTGCTGATTAACAACTGGCCTTCTTCAATATCTGATGTGAAAACGTCAAGGACTGACCTTGTGCTACGAGTATATGGGGTATAGTCGCTAAAAATGGCTCACCTGTAAAATTTTTCCAAAACTTTGACCCTTATTTACTTAGTGAAAACGGACAATTCAGAAAAACTTTTACTATGACAGAAAAACAAAAACAACTGGGCTTCAAATAACTGCAAAATTTTCCATCCTGGAGTAACAAAATCCTTCTCTTTCCCATAATTTCAGATCAGTAGTCCTAAAAATGTTCCCCCTGGTTTTTTTTAAGGGAAAGCTTCTCAGTTTTTTGTATTTTTCTATTACAGTATACCATCGAAATAATCCTCTCCTTCCAACTTACAATGATGGCGAGTGCAGTGAGGAACATTTTCCCACTGAAACTTAGCAAGATACAGTAATGGCTGCATGACCTCTGACTTTTGAAATGAAAATACTTTGTTTAGGCCATTGGCCACTGTTGGAGGTCATTTTTAAGTGACTGTTTCCAAATTTTTGGAACGAAGTGTACTTAATAGCTTTATTTGTCTGAAACTCCTCAGAGTATGAATGTCAAAAACATACAAAAACAAGAAACCAAATCTATAATTAAAAACTATTGAAAATAAAACAGAATTAAAGGATTTTTCCTCATACCTCCATATCTTCTACTTGATCTATTATAGAGGATATACTTTGCCTTTCATTCCAAACTTGAGAGGTAGGTGAACATGTCTTTCCTATTGGCTTTATAATAGGGTATTTAGGGCTTTTGGGCCATGCAGCATTCATGAGACCATTGTGCAAAGGTCCTCTACCTGGAGAGGCTCTCGCTCTTGATCTTGTTCTTCGTCTCTGTGATGCATTCCTTGCTGGAAGAGAGCTTTGACTCACATCATTGGTGGCAGCATTTGAATCATTTGATTTCTTCATGGTTGCAGTTTCTAAGAAGAGAGTTCGAGATGTGTTGAACAAATTGAAAATATGATATGTTTCAACCAACTTAAAGCATGAAATAGGTAAGGTGACAATCTTCAACATGTTAAGCTAGCTGTCTAAGATAAATACAACATAAAGGTTGAACTTTAACAAGATCCATAGTATTTTGAGCAGGCTTCAGCCTATGTTGGAGGCATCTGAGGAGCACAAGAGGGTATTCCCTAGCAAACCAGTTGTGGCTTTTAGACATGCTAAAAATCTTAAGGACTCGTTGGTCAGGGCTAGGCTAGCTCCCGAAGGGCAGGAGGATTTTGTTAGGGGCTGCTATCGATGTGGCAAAGCTCATTGTCAGATATGTCAGTTTATGAAGGAAGGAGATAGGTTTATTTGTCATGGGAGTGGTAGATAGTATAAGATTAATTCTAGGTTTGGTTGTGATTCCTCAGGTGTTGTTTATTTGTTGGGTTGTAAGGTTTGTGGTGTACAGTATGTGGGCAGTACATTTACCCCTTTCCGTAATAGGTTTAATAATTACAAGTCTTGAGGTAGAAGGTTTGATAGAGGGGAATTGGTCCCGCAGGTAGAGTTTTTTAGGCACTTTTCAGAAGCAGGTCATCACGGTTTTCAGGAGGACATTAGTTTCCAAATCATTGACAGATTGTGTGGAGATTGTAGGGTTAGAGAGGGTTTCTGGCAGTTTAAGTTGGATACTTTTGCACCTAGGGGGCTTAATGTAAGACTTGTGGACTCCTAGGCCTGTTATACCATTATTGCATTTTCTCCATATTTTGCTTTTTGTTTTTTGTTTTTTGTTTGTTTGTTTGTTTTTTTTTACGTACTTTTTCTTGTTTTTATGTGTGAACCTGTTTAGGGACCTGTGCTTTTGTTGTTTTTACTCTTTTCTTTACTGCGCCTGTTCGTGTTTTTATGTTCTTTTATTTCTCTTGAGACAGGCGGCAAATCGCTCTCAACCTTGACGCTAATTACTCTGCTTCTCCTAAAATCTCTTTGTCTTCTGACGCTATTGTCTTTTCCTCCTCGGCCCTCTCCTTTAGACTTATTTGATTTTACTGCATTGTATTAGGCAGGTTCCCTAATTAGGTTTTATTTCTCTGTTACCCTATTGTAATCTAGGTATATAAGTAGGTCCCCAATTATTGTAAACAACAGTTTGCTGAAGAAGATCATTAGATCGAAACGTTCAATGATGAATCCATATTTTTGAATCTCCTGTTTAAAAATTTTATATAGATAAAGGAAAATAGGTAGCTTTTTGTCATAGTTAAAGGTTGAACTTTAAGTCATACATAATATAGTGTTGTAAACATCACCTTTGTTTTGATAACTACAATTAAAATTAGCTATGTCTATCTACAATAACTCATAAATTTCAGGACCTTTCAAGTGAAATTTTGACACTTGAAAGGAATTGAGGTTACTCTATTACCCATAAGCAGTAGGTTTAAGGTAGTATTTATTCAACAAAACTAAAAGTCTGTGCCAAAATCTGACATTGACGCCGAACAGGTTTGCTATGACGAGACGATTATTTAGGCCTAGCCAAAATCTTAAGTTTGATACACTGTAGCTTGCATAACAAGTAGTACCTACTATACTGGCATTTTGATATCAACATAACTATGAAGCATTGTAAAGCAATATATTTAGTCTTACCAATGAAAACATTGCAGGAATGATGATCTTTCGAAAATTGCGCACACAAGCAGTCATTCTTTTCTGGCCATTAATTTTTCTTTCTCTCTCCTTCGACTCGATTTCCAATCATAATGTTGTCGTCTCCAGACCCCAGTTTCAAGATAAAAATGCGGAACAGGAATGGAACATGGAACATGACATGGAGCATAGAACATGAAACCTGGAACATGGAACATCAACATGGAACGTAAAGCATGGAACAGTCGGCGCAAGCATCAACAACAGACGAAGAACCATCTGTATAAGCCAAAAAAAAATATTTTTAAAAAAATACATCGATATATTTGCACTTTTCCTTATTTTCTTCCTTTGGTTCTAAACGGGGCAAAGGAAACAAAAACTTAGAATAGACCATTTCCAAGTTACATTTGGTTGCAAGCACAAACTTGAAGTTCCAATCAATGGACATGACAAAAAGCAAGGCATTTCAGCCTGAATAATCTAACGCAAGAACTCGTCACCCTCGGAACGAATTTGTGTGACTGTATCTGAATGTAATTGTCAAACTTTACACTGTTTTTCTCTGAAGAAACGAAATCCTAGGGCGAAATTTAGCACTCGTTCTATGATTATTTCACTATTTTCTTTTGCGTCGTATTTGTACTTTCTAGCTTTTTGGTTTCCTCTCAATATAATTTTTTTAACCTATCCCTACAAAAAGCATTTGTCGTTTCCTTTGAAAAATATTAATTTAAAGCAAAGGCAAAGCGTATATTTCTTAAAATTTGAATGAAAATGGCGTAAATTCGATAAAGGAAAATTAAACTGAATTAAGTTGTTCTTATAAGAAAGCATACAGTGTAGCTAAACGATTTGGAGATGCAACAGTGCAAGAATTTTGATGAACAATGTTAGATCTAAATGAAGTCTTACATGCTAGTAAAGGCGTACTATTTTGATGCCGAAAGAAAGAAGTCAGAGCTGTGTACAGGTCTTTAAGTACAAGAAATTTCGATTGCTGTTTATCGTTGCCCTTTTCGGAACGTCTTTCATTTTTATAGCCTTAGTAGTCTCTAACCAAAGTCTTCTACGTGAATCCTACCAGGCTCTTGGTGTCAGGTCACTACACGAGAGGGGGGGGCAAAAAAGCCCCCCTATATATCAAGAAAACTATAATACTTAGGGCAATGAAACTTGTTTTATTTGATTAGTGATCCCGGGGGAGGTACTTAATATAATTTGGGTACGGTTATGTGCCACCAATATGGATGGGTTTTTGGTCCTGGAATTCTCTAAACACGGGTATGATTTCTACCAAAACTCCATAAAAGAGGGTGGGAAAATGAACAAAACTCGAAAATTCAAAATTTAACTTTAATTTGATTCGAAAAGTGATAAAATTACGATGAAGATGTTCTTAGGACACTTTCAAGCAATGATAAGACCTTGAAAGTCTTATTACTCTCATATACCGCTTGTATTTACTCATAAAATAGGGTCTGTTGTCTGTTTCTGCGTGTATCTACATTATACATGGGTTGGTTTGCAAAACCTGGGCGGCACATCCCCGTCCATGCATGAGTCATGTCCCCCCCCCCAGTTAGTGGTCCTTCATTAGTAGCAAAATGAGAATAAGGCGCTAATTGGCCACGTGATCGGGAAGAGAAGCTAGGAAGAGAGGTAAGATAAGGTTGACATGTAAGCATTTTTGCGTAAAGTTCCACATTATATCCAAAAGGCAAAAATTTTAAGAGAAAAACCATGTAAGACTTTGTATTGCTTTTGCTTTTAGGCATAAAATATTAAAATTCGGTCTTGATATTTTACATCTAATGAAAAATGCCCAACAAATATTAATATTTTTAGTTTATTAGATATTTCCTTAGATATTTTAAAACTAATTAAGTATAAAAATGGAAGAAATTTGCGTATTTTTCACACATATGACATCATGAAGAAAGAGTTTTAGCTCCTATTTATTGCCTTGCGCTTATCGACTTAGTCCAGATCGTTTGATTGGGGGGAGGCATTTTTGGCATGGAGCTGTTATGTTCGACGAAAGGTTCTATCAATGCAAACATTGCATAGAGTTGAGAAGGCACGGGTAACGATTGGGTAATTGCCATGATGCTATATGCTTTTTATTTTGCTTTAGCAAGGGTAGCCATGGGTAACCATAATATGTAAAGGGCACACCATATTCGTTTTATATATATTAAGTTTAACCGTAGTTTCCTGTGGGTACCCTTGCTAAATCCATACAAAATGCAAAGAATTTAAAGCTTCTACTATGGTTACCCGATGGTTACCCTTGACTTTCCATAATCATGCCATAATGGATCCTAGAAATATTCCAGGAATGACGCTTAGACAATGCAATGTCGCCATTGCAATAAATCTTGCTACATGTTGTGACATTATTGACAACAAGCAAAAACATGTCGCGAAAAATTCAACTAAATCAATGTTCTGAACGTATTTCCAAGGGTCGCAGAACTTTTTTTGGAAAATCTATCCCTACACGTGCGACTCTTCGTTTTTCTGTCGCGGGGACAATTTTTGAACATGTTCTGTCGCCATGTCATAGCCGCGGCTTCAAGAATTTGAGTTGGGGTTCCAAGTGCAAAGACATCCCGAGGACATCACATCCAATAACGCGTGTCAGCATACTATTGCAACCTATTACTTTTGCTTGGCGCCATATTGTACCCGAAAATTAGGAACCTTCATGAAGACTACCTAGTTATCGCTAACGGCTAACGACTGAACTCAAAACCGCTCAAGCAAGCCTCTTTGAGCAAATAGCTGTTTAGTAGTTGTTATTGTTGTTGCTGCTTGCGAAGAGGGACCCATGTAATAAGTCTAAATGAAGACTACAATGGTCGAAAATCCTTCTAATGCGGGTTTTACAGTACATGCGAAAATGTGAAAATGTCTTCCAGAGGAAAATCGCATTTACCCGATTTACTCCAAAAAATTTACCATAACTAAATACAAAAATTATCAGGCTTTTGAAGCAATTCATCTAGTAAAGTTTTTATATGTTTTACTAATTCCATATGTAGGGAGATTGGTGGAAGTGAAGAAATTACCAATTTGGGCGTCTATTATAATAGGCTGTTTTAGCAACGGGACGCCACAAGTGAAGAAGACGTCGCGAGCAGACAAAGAATCTGGGCACTAGTTATTTTCCCGCGTCTTGAGATGCCGCGTTCTGGCGGTCAAAGACTCATTTCTTTAGCTAGCGTTACACTTACACCCTAGTATACTGGTATGTAGGCGCCGCCAACCTTCAATGCTAAATTAAAAGTTTTAATCAAAAACACTACAGAACCTTCTTGACCGAGGCGGCGTTCTCACTGGCGGTCGTATCCTATTGCTAAAACAGTCTAATTATCAGTGGGAATGCCATCCCCTCCCCCGAAGTACCCCCTCCCGTGAACACAACAGACATTTTAGGAGAAAAGCAAATGGAGAATACTTTCTAGGTTCATCATATTCAATCATAATCAATCATCATAATCAATCATCAATCATCAATAATCAATCATCAAACGCACACATAATCACAGCATGTTGGATGAGAGGTCATGCCTTGCCCGGAGCAAAGCCATGCATAGCGATTATTATTAACGCAAGTAACCTTCACATTACACTTTAAAGAAAACTGACGCCCTTGTACAACACATTTGACTACATTGGCTACTGATAAGTGAACGTCGCAGAATGTCCATTTTGAAGCACTGATATCACGCTTTGCTT
The DNA here is from genome assembly GCA_014526335.1 of Chrysaora quinquecirrha. Lineage (NCBI taxonomy): Eukaryota > Metazoa > Cnidaria > Scyphozoa > Semaeostomeae > Pelagiidae > Chrysaora > Chrysaora quinquecirrha. The sequence goes on along the minus strand of JACTAT010000029.1, from coordinate 528,162 downwards.
TTCCAGGCAAGGACTTCGGCAACGCTGTGGAAAAGAAATATCTCTGAAATTTTGATCCACAGAATAGGACCTTAACAGATCTGAATCAATTTATGCAATATAATATAACATGCAGTGGACCCGTTCATTTGTGTATACGGTTACGGGCTACGGTACATGTTGTTTTATTAGGCAGGGCTACTACAAATACTTCATTCCATTCAAAGTACATTCTTTTGTTTGCCCACCTTTCTCTACCCCCCCTGGATCAGGTAAAATGAAAACATTATCAAAGTGTTCAGGGGGGTCACTGTTGTCGTGTGTCGTACCTTGTTTGTCGTTTCTTGTTACGCTATATTATTCAATTCATGCTAAAATTATCGAAAAGCTTATTGATTTAATAAAATTGCGAAACGGGCCAACGTTTGCTACGGCATCGTGCTAGCTATGTAGCCACATTTAAGTTTGATGTCAGAACTTCAACTCTGTTCTTCTGACAGAAATAGACAGGTCCATGCCAGAAAATATCTTATCCATTTTCCTGTCAAGGTTTTGGAGGTAGATTACGGTTTCTGATCGCTTTTAGATCAAATTTAACTTTGGGGCTACCTAAAATTTTCCTTCACTTTCATAATGGCGGCAAAACGAAATTGATGACGTCACAATACAAAATTTTTTGAAAAATCAAATTTTTTCAAGTCTGATTAGTTCATTAAAAAGAGCTTTAAAATCTGAATAGAATGGGTATACGAACCTGGCATCTCCTAGTTAATGTTAAAAAATTATAAGCCTTTAAATATAAATGTAAAAAAAATCTGGAAACTTGACTTTACGTGTATATTGCTCAGTACAGATCTGATGAAGAGCTTGATTCACTTTCAGATAAGTTTGAAGATATATCGTCAGAGGAACTGTTATCGCTGCTTGAGAAAGTATCATCTTCTGATGACGATGCCTCCCATTGTGCCTCATAGCCATTGTCTTCAACAGACGAATCGTCAGCTGAATTTTCATTCTTGCTGCGTTTCACTTTCCTTTTCTTTGTGGGAGGTTGGCTGCTGCCCTTTTTACGGCGACTTTTTTGTGCCTTCTTGTTTAGACAAGGTGGGAGTTGATTCCCTGTGTACCATACAGGCATAATTTCGTCATTTTCTTCTTTCCAGCCTCTGTTTTCCAAGGTCGGGGTCACTATATTTTGCAACAGACACTGCTTCCATATGAGAGTTTGCAAGTCACTTCGTTTTACATGTTCAGCAACACTACTTTCATCCGGAATAAGGCTAATACTGGATTTTGTTTTTGCTTCTGGTACATTTTGTCCTAGTTTCAGTTATGGACTCTTTGCTATTTCCACTGTATATGATTTCATGGAAGAACTTCACAGCTTTGCTAATATCCTCAAAAGATCTATCGTTACTTCCGAGATCTGATAACAGATTGGTTGACTTTGTCTTTACCATTTTTTTGAATGGTTTTGTCTTTCCTGCACCAAAAGGAAAAGACGTTGTATCACAGCCTGTTATACTGTGATAAGCTGGCAAAATAGAGCACACATCGTCACCAAAATGATTCTGAATGCAACTGATGCTAGCATATCTGTCCGAGTCTATCTTCATCATCCATTCTTCAGCAGGCTGGCAGGCGCGAAATGCGTAGCACATTAGAATGAGAACATCTGTATCAGCAGCTCTTACAACTACAGGATGATTCGACTTTGATACTTCCAGAATTATTCTTGTGTCAGCTTCGATATGATTTGAACTATCAAGTTCTTCGGTTCCTGTTTGACGAATGATCCAGGTCTTTTCTTCTTCTGTTATTATCAAAGGGATTTTAAGTGTTGCCCGGCTATTCTCTTTAGTGTAATGTTTAACTAGTGCTTGAACTAACTCGATCTTGTTCTCCCTGTTGCGTAGAAATGCATCCCAATCTTTGCCTTTTGGCATAATCTGCTCATTACTCGTAATATGTACTCTTCTTCCAGGTGCACCACGACGACTCTGCGTCAACTGCTTGATTGTGCTAATACGATAGGAGTCAAATATGATTGCCAAACTTTGTGCGTTTGCTGAAACATCAGGCATACAGAATTTAAGTAAGGCATCTGCATATTTACCCCAATTTTCTTTAGCAGGAACAGCTTTTACTGCTGCCATTCCATCGACGAACCAATCGGCAAATTGAGGAGGTTCCTTGCAAATAGATTTAGCTTCTTCGAAATTCAAAGCACTTTTGTAGTAAGGCCGTCTCAGCTGCTAATTGAAGGTGCCTTGCATTGGTCCGCCTCGTACCTTGACCTCTCTATTGATTGTTACCTCAGTTATGAGATCACCGTGAATTGTCGAAAATGGTTTCCCGTCAATGATCCACCAAACTAAAGCAAGCTTCGCTGAGATATCTTTCAGTCATTCTCTCATCATGATAGATTGTGTGCCTTGCACTTCTTTAAGTAACGATTAGCACAGCAAGTGAAAAGAGGTGTCCTCAGTAACTGACCTAAGTGTCACAGCACATGGTTCATTGCGCAGGTCCACAAGTTTTGTCGTTAATGCTTCATTAAAGCAATGATTCCCATTCTTCGTTTGTATCGAAGTAGAGCATTAAATGACTGTTTATGATGCCCAATTCACTGTGGTAGTGACGCCTTGTGATTGCCTGAATAGCAGATACCACAGTGATAGCAATTGTGTCTATCCATCAGTCTTTCAAACAAAGACAGCCATACTTTTTGTACAGGTTATCAAAGTATGGAAGCCACCTTATCTCCAATACATGCAGCCAACTTATCATTAGCATCTTACTATATATATAGCCTCATCTGTATGCACGAAAAATGTGCTGTATTTGCAAGTCATCTCCCATCTGTATAATCATATCCATTTACCGTTGAGTAATATTTCAAGTTGGAGGAAAGGGCACCATCGGTATGTATTCTTGTTTGCGTTCTGTTGTATCCACATTAGTTGTATCTATATTGAATGTCATCCACGAACCAACTGGTACGAACTCATTTTCGTTATCACATGAGTAGGTATTTTTAAAAGCATTCATCACCAATAGCTCCTACGACAACCTAACCAATGTCTCTAAAAGGAGACTGATTTAAATAATCTGCATTTGAATAGCTATCTTCCAAATCTTCAAGTGATGGAGATGGAAGGGGCCCTCTCCTTTTAGGCATCTTGTAATGCCCATAATTAAATTCAGTCTCTCCTTTATTGCCTGTGACTGCCTATCTTCTGAATTCTTCATTTGAAAAACTGTATCCGCGCTGATTCCTGTTTTCCATCCGAGTTATCGAATGTGATATGAACGCTTCTTCCCATGATGAAACCAGGAGGAAGTATTTTCTTTTGTTCAATGAATATCGTTTTTGCCCATTTCTAAGTCAACAAACATACGTTGTTTGAAATTCCAATCCCACAGTGATGCAAAAGCTTGATCGCTTTTCTGCTTTCAGTAACTCTGTGGAGAATCCAACTCAACGCCGTTGCTGTTGCCTGTGCTTTTGGCGTTCGTTCCTTTGTTATGAATCTTTTCCAAAATTCTGCAATTGCTGCTATTTTCTCTGCTTGGGATTCGCTTGCAGTTATCGCATACCCTATTTTACTTTTTTCTCTTTTGACTAATGGACCATGATATTGTAATTTAGAGGCAACGGAGTGGCCACTGTTATCTAGCAAAGAAAAATATTCTTTTGGATTAGGAGTCCAGGGTCGTCTTTCCTTTCCTGACAACTTTCGATTTATTAATTTTGCAAAGGCCTTCACTAAGTCGTCTTCCCTGAGTCCATGTCCTTGGAGTGTTGCTAATGAATATTGAAGTGGGTTCGCACCACTAGGATATAGAACGTCATTTCTTCCCACCTTACCGAATTCAATTCTGTCTCCAAATTGTTCTATCAATTTTGCTTTCACCTGGTAAGTATGTTTCAAACTGATCGGTTCCTCTTTCAATCCATATTCTTCACTGATTTCTCCCACATCTTTTAAAAGCTCTGTGCTTAAAAATGCCTCTTTTGCGTCTATTGCTCTAAGCTTGAATTTTCGAAGGAAATTGTTCGTTATTTCTTCCTCGATGATCTTATTTTCTTCTTCAGAAGCTTTGATTTCGTAGCTGTAAACAAAATTTGCATAGCATTTTTTATGATAGTATATATCTGCTGCAAAGATATCGCAAACTGCGCCACTAAGAATAATATTCAAGCGCTTTGCAGCCTCATAAAATTTGTCATTTTCTTGCAATAATTTGGTTCTCATTTGCGACTGCAATTTGTTTGCGGAAAGAATTTCACTACATCTACCAAGTCCGCCTTTGTTGTATTGTCTTTTGTCGTAATTTGTTTCCTCGTTGCATACAAAGCACAGCAATTTAGGCCTGCCTTTCTCCCTGCTTATTTTGATATTCGGGTTCGTAGAAGTAGCCTCATCTGCATCACAATCTCGACTGGCAGAGGCTCTAATTTCTCATTCTGTTCTTCTTTCCTCTTTATTCGATTTCTGAATGTCACTCTACATGTGCTATGTGCAACCACATCCTCTGTTCCTATTTCGGAGGGTATGCGATTTTTGGCCTGTTTAAATTCGTCATACGGGTAATCCGCGCAGAGCCTGTCATCCAAGGCTTGCCATCGATCAGCAAGTTGATGTAAAGTTGTTAAACCATCATTCTTGATTTTTACATGTTGATCATTAGTAATCGAATTACAAAGAATGCATTTGTCTCTCTCTGCAAGTCCCATATTGAGAAATGCTTTGCTCGTCGTCATTCTAAAAAGCAAGGTGAGCTTTGAAAATAGTTGAGTTAAAATAATCAGTGTAATAACCGTTCAAACAAATTTGAAAACACAAGCCAAAGGAATAATATTCTAAAAAACATAAAAGGCGCATTTCAAATTTACCTTTATTTTTCTCATGTCAGAGAAACTCTGAATCCCTTCAAATTGAAAAGGATGATCAATAATATTCCAAAAAGTTTGAAATCGTTTCTGTGGTGAATTAATACAAACGAAATTTTCTCTTCATCTAAATTTCCTTCCTCCTGAGCAAAGAAATTTTTGAAGATTTCTGTGAAAGGGAAGTCTCGCATTATTTGCACAGCTGTGCAGGAAGAACAAAGAGATTTTCTGATGACAGGACAATAGATCAATGACATTTGTATTTACGCAATGTCATTGATCAATTGCTCCAAACACCACAAATTAAATTTAAAAAAATTGTTCTGTTGATGCCGTTTTTTTTTGGCTTTTTGCTGTTAATGCTGTACTTTTTGTACCTTCTGCCTGTATTTTTTTTATTATGTATTATTTTATTTGATCGTTTTAATTTAGCTGCCATACCTAACACTGTATGTAGGTAGTGCATATGCTTTATGAACGAATATTATTCAATAACAATATCAATGTGACGTCCATGAAAAGCAATGGCTCAGAACAATATCATACACGGAATTAAAAACTCGGGATTTAAATGAACAAATTTTTCAACGGGTAATAGTAATAGAAGCTGGGTTGCTCTAACTGGTCAACATTGAGTCAACTTTTTTTTACAATTTTAATTTTTCATTTCTACTCAAAGGCTTATATTTTTTTAACCATAACTAGGAGATGCCAAGTTCCTTTACCCATTCTATTCAGAATTTAAAGCTCTTTTTAGTGAACTAATCAGACTTGAAAAATTTTGATTTTTCAAAAAATTTTGTATTGTGACATCATCAATTTCGTTTTTGCCGCCATTATGAAATTGAAGGAACAATTTAGGTGGCCCCAAAGTTAAATTTGATCTAAAAGCGATCAGAAATGGTAATCTACCTCTAAAACCTTGACAGGAAAATGGATAAGATATTTCCTGGCATGGACCTGTCTAAAATAAAGACGCAGAATCTTCTTCGTAATCTTGCCTCACCTTTCCCAGCAGCTGTGTTATGGGCGCAAAAATTTAAGCTAGATAAGATGCCCCCCGCGTGTTTCGCTGAATTTGAAGGTAGATCACTCACAATAAATATCATTTTTCAACCAACGATACTATTTCATCTCAGCTATATTAACCAATATGTTAACATCCTTCAGTTATTCAATATTAAACTTTTTCAATCCATAAGGAATTAGCTTCTACAAATGTAATCACAACATTTTGGAGGAGTGACTATTTGTTTTCCAGTGCATCGGAATCCGCTGTTTGACACAGGACAGGTGACCGATATTTTACAATCTATGTCAAGGCGATGTCTTGGACATTTGAGAGCAATAGCCGTACTGGCGAAAGAGCATGGCGAGAATTGTCCGACTGTCACATCTCGTTTTGACTTGCCAGACAATAGACTTGAAAATGCTGTAAATTCAAGAAAAAACATGATGTAACAGTGTTTGTTATATGGGGTTATATGAACATATTTGAAACAATCACTCGGGTAAAGCAAAGCAAGTAGCCGATGAGATTAAAAACTTTCTCGACATCAATATTTACGTTTTCAATATCATAGATGAATTTCAAAAACACTTATTATTAGCTACAATCTTTTTTTAAGAACAAGAAAATTTAAGTTGAGGCTGACTGTTCTTCCTTTTTGCCTTTTTAAAGCCTGAAATGTTCTAAAGTTCTTCTTAAATCGGTCACTAAGACCGTGGAATGTCTAATAGACAGGGAATTTGGCCTGCAATCTAAGGAAGTGCCTAACCTTTGTTTTTAAACTTGGTTCTCGGTAAATCGACCACGCTGAATCGTTTAAGGCCAGGAGCCAAATCGAGAAGTGTCTCTATCACGTGATATACGACGTCATGGTGACGTCATAAAAATATACCTTTTACCCGTTTTGATTCGCTTAACAGCCGCTTAATATGAAAGAAAATGGTAAACATAGATATAACACATCGAGAGCTTTCGATTGATATACATTTGTCGCAATTCGAAGGTTAAAATATTTATGATGACGTCATCAGGACCTTTTTTTAAGCAGGTCCTTTCATAGTGCGGGTGTTGGTGAAACAATTGTGCATTTTATGTTATCAGTATCAAATTTGGCGAAAAGGGGTAGTTTGACACGCTGAAAAAGATAAAATATAGACCTGAACTGAGAAATGCCCCCTTGTGCTTTTTTTAGACAGGGGTAAATGGTACCAGACCTCTATATAAGCTACAATACTAGCTTTGCTGCAAATTGTAATACGAGCATCAAATTTAGCGAAAGCAGGCAGTTTGACGAGCTAAAAAAGATAGGATATGGATCCCAACCGAAAAGTGCCCTCTTGTGCTATTTTTAGACTGGGGTAATGGGTACCAGAGCTCTACATAAGCTATAACACAAGTTTTATTGCGAATTGTAATACAAGCATCAAATTTGGCGAAAACAGGCAGTTTGACATACTAAAAAAGATAGGATATTTGCCCCAACTGAGAAATGCCCACTTGTTCTATTTTTACACTGGGGTAATTGTTATCAGACCTCTACATGAGCTATAACGGTAATTTTGTAGACAAAATCCAGACTCGTGTTCTTATGATTTTTCTTATAAAAATGAGTGTATTGTCTTACATTAAAATATAATATACATGGTAATACTTTATATGTTATTGTTTGTAAAATTTATGTTTTCATATTATCAATGCGCTTTATCGTATGGTGCCCTTTTTCAAAAAACTCCACAAGCCTTTTCCGTGAAAGGGAACAAACTCTTCTTGAATGCAGTTCATAAGTAGTTCATAAGTCATTGTGTGATTGAGGCTATGAATTACTTTCCAAATAATTCTGCCCTCTCCATTCTGTGCAAGACTTCGTCCATTTTTCCTGTCCAGATTTTCAGATCTCGTCCTCATGTAAGCCGTAAGTCTGCAACCCTGGCCAAAACTAATTGGAATTTTACAGATTTTATAAGAAGAAAATAAGGGATTGGAATTTTACGTATTTTAGAAGAGAAATTTATGTAATGGAAAGTTTGCCAACCCCCCCCCCCCCCATGCCAATGCTGTGGGTGTAGCTAGTGGTTCTCGAACCAACATTGTATAAACGGGAGGATGCAGGGGATCTTTTAACATACAAACTAGTGGGGAAAATCCCCACCAGGCCCATAAATTTCCCCACTATTTGGCCCATGATTCCCCACTTGCAAGTGCCCTTTTGTTGAAAATTGTTTTAAACATCAATTTGACTTATCTCCAATTACTGTTCGTTGTGTCGTTGTCGTGTTATATGTGTCAAATTATTCGTTATTTCTTTGGTCTTATTGCTGTCAATCAATCTCTGTTTGACGTTCTTGCACTGCACCAAGGCGAGGCAATGAAATCCGCGGGAAAAGTTGCTTGCGTCATTGATCTCCAAACATGCCAAAATGCAGAAAATTAACAAATTTTGATGGATGAAAATTAAGAACGGACAACAAAGGTACAGAAGAGAAAGAAATAGAAGCCTCCAGCCATCCAGATTCACCTCAAGCGGAAGAAATTGAAAGCCAAGATATTAACAACCCGCAGCAATCAACACACACTGTTCAAACACAAAAGCAGCCAGTGTATTTTATTACCACGGGATTAAGCTGGATCTTAAGTTCATTATTGAACGTTTTCCAGAACAGCAAAGCTATACAGCAAAGAAGAATGGGAAGGAGTTATGTGCAAGACAGTGAAAACCTTACCAACTATGCATACTCGTCCCTTTACTTTTGTTTTTGCCGTCAGTTGCGTTACATTAAGGAAAGTGCCCATTTGTGTAAATTCCCCATCAGTAAAAATTTCTTAAAAGATCCCCTGGGGGGATGGGGACTTCCAGCATTTACTTAGAATTCCAATAGTTCTGGCCAGGATTTTAGACGTTCCTTGTTTTCTTTTTCCTTTTGGTTCTTCGAATCTGTGTCTCTGGGGCCAATTTCATCTCATCGTGTGGCTTATTCATCGAATTTTTCTGAGTTTGATCTCTGATAGTATTTTCTTGTTTTTGTTTACTCTTGTAGGATTTCTTCTTTATTTTATAACCTTGCAATCATGAAACGTTCAACGTCATTCTATGCAACCACATTTCAAAGAATCTTGCCATGTCTTTAATATCTTGTAATCCAAGATATTAAACAACGCTTCAGAAGCTTAAAACACTGAGGGCAGAACATGGCTTTCCATGTCTCTTTTTTATCGTTGTTAATGTTTATCTTTTGCTTACTAAAAGTTTCAGTCTGAAAACCCTTGTATCATTTTCTATTCCTGATCCAATGTCAGTGTCACGTTTCCGTAATGTCATTAGAATTTTGTTCTTTAAAATAATTCAACACCTCCGCTTGTTCTGAAACTTTTCCCCTCCATATTACCTTGCCCTCTGATTCTATCTTTACATATCTTAACTGCCATATTTTTCCCTTGCCTCAGATTTAATCTAATCTTTCACTTTTGATGTTGGCCTCATTAGTTCGACCCGTTTCTCGTTTTCTGTAAGTAAGGCAGCACCGACTGCAAGCATATCTAAGACTACGGACATCGCAACCAATGTAAACGCACTCAATATCTAACTCTTATCATTACCAGAATGTTCTTTTGAAATTGCAAGAAGTAAGAGAAACATTTTTGGACACACTTTCGTCTGACGCTCCTCGGAGTATAAACGTCAGAGAAACAGACCATGGAACGTGCATTAACCACTTGACACATCCTTTCTACTGACAGCACCTTTAGGGCGATGCACAATTTGTGTCCACTCAAGGAATACCTGTCTCCTAGTTGTTGTAAACCAATTGCGCAATATTGTACCTTAAGCTGCACAAAGTACCTACAATGCACCATTCTAGGGGGTCCAGGGGCAAGCTACCCGGGAAATTTTTTGATACCTACCTATACCTCTACATTGGCGTAGAATACTTTTTTGCATGCAAACAACCATTTATAATATTGTATATTACAACTGACACAGCTCTGTTCTTGAAATTTTGAGATGAAATCTTTGCCACGGCAGCTTAATTGCAATGTTGTAAGTTGACAGCCGAATCACTGAAGAGCAATTATTATAGAACGTAGAAGGCTCCTTGACGATGCTCCAGAAAATTTTTTGAAATTCAAGCCTCTAGATTGGCTTAAATTGGCCATTTTCAAATAAATCACCCATAAGGAACAATGCGGTAGGAAGGGAGATTAAAAAACTTGATTCTTTGGAAATGAAACCTTTTAACTAAAATACAGTACACAGTAGTCATTCCTTTTACCAAAAATTCCTTTTACTATTGTTTCGCAAAGAAATAACCAAACAGGGGCCCATCACTGGTGGGGCAAAACCAGGTTCTCGCAGAGGGCAGCCAGAGGGGCCTGGTGGGGCAATTACACAGAACCAGCCTTTGGTTTTGATGTAAACAGATTCCAAAACTCCAATGGCAGAATCGTGTTTGAGGACAACACTTACATGATTACCCTAACGGTGCAGAAAATTACAGCGAGGATTCTTTTAAAACCATTGGTAAAGCAAAATCTCTGTTTTCCTGAGGAGTTTTGGAATCTGTCCACATGTTTAACTGTTTCGGTCTGTTTCTGAATCTTGGGAGTGTCAGACGGAAAAAGCTAAAAATTTTTACATCGCAAAGACTATAGAATGCTTTTTGTGTTACAGAAGCACTACTTCAGTGCGGAAACATGACACAATCACCTTAACAGGTATTAATAACAATGATGCCATTATAACATAACTAAATGGTCAGCCCCAGGGTTGGCGTGTCAAAACACAGAAGGTTAGCGTTACCATCCAAGTTCAGGTTTGCGGTTTGATGTAGCCATTTGCTTCAAATGCTGCTTTTCAAATAGGAAACATAGAATATAAAGGAAACATGTCGATTGGACCGAGGGAAGAGATTTTTTGCTGTCATCTTTGTCATACCTTTTTAAATCGAATAAGCGTTCTTGTCCAAAACAATGATTCACCCAAATCAACATTCCTTACTTCTGGTTTAGAAACTGATATGAGCCATTCATTGCAAGGGTTTAATAAAATGGCTCCCTTGCTGAGTGTCGCCCTGGATATAGCTCCATATATAAATATAAATTGAAGCTTTAAGCTAATAATAATTGTATCTCACCTAGGTAGGCATCTTCTTGCAACTTCTCCATGGCATTTTGTACTTCCAAGGCTTCTCTTTTGAATTTTCCAGCCTTGAGAAAGCACAGAATTGGGATATAAGATTTTATTTGACTAGGTAACGTCATTTTATTGAATGTTAGTGATTTTTGTTGCCTGCGGGACAGGGCTGATGGTTGAAGAGCCAAAGAGCTGACGGTAGAACTTTTGCTTGAAGATGCCAGTCCCATAAAATAGCAAACAAATTCCACATGTTATGACTCAGATATGCTTAAAATAGCTTTGGGGAATATGGCGGCTGCTCATGATATTAGATGCCCCATTTAACTTCGCAAAGGATACCTGTCCTAAGGAGCCAGAAATGAATAAAATTGTTTGTAGAACTTCCTCTGAATGCTCGCGGATAATATACATATATATTTTTATTTTGTATAGTATTGAGAAAGGACGCATTAATTCCGTATTATTGCCGTAGAGGCATGGCTAAACTAGGAGACATGTCGCGAAACATTAATTGCCCTCGATATCTCTCAGTTTTGCCACCTCCGAAACTTTTAACCGCGGGAAAAATTTTGTAGCCAGAGACATGCAAAGACATGCGAACGACAGAAAAATTCCTTTTCTCCGCTTCATGCGAATGATTGGGGGGACTTGTTGCTCGCTTGTCACTCGCATGTTAAGCCACCCCAACCTCGTCCCCAGGGTGAAAAGGCCTCTACGTGAAACTCCGCTGTCCATATTCTACCCTGGTATCGGCCTTGTCTATTCGCAAATTGATTGGCTGTTCAAACAATAGAAATTTTAAGTGACGTCAAAGTTTCTTCAAAATTTCACACCAAAATAGGCCGAAAACTCTGTAAAAAACATCTGTTAAAACCAAGAAAATGATGCTACATGAGATATTGTATCTTGCCTTACAGTTATCAATGAAATTCTTTGCATTTCCTTTCTAAGAACATCTGCTTTCGGAATCTACATCTTGTTTTTATGCCTAGGCCAAACTTGCCAGTATTTTGGCAGATTTTGTGGCTGGTACCAGGGCCAAAATCGATTTGACGGTTGAGATTCGAGGAAATTCGATTTGGGGTATGGGGACGAGGATAAAGCCACCCTTTGAGACATGCGGAATACAATGTCGTGTAAAATGTCGCGCACGGCGTTGCTCCTAGTTTAAACACAGCTTAATAGTAGCAAAAGCACAAACTTTAAAGCGAACGATTCGACGATTATTCCAGAAACTGCCTTTTCCAGAAACGTCTCTGAACCAGGTAAGAATAAAGACGAGGCGTGAAGTACGATAAAGCTTTTAACAAGCCCTGCACGTCTTCTTAGAAAAGATAATTGCGCTGCCTGTCAATAGAACGTTTCAACGAAGTCTAGGTTGGCGCGACACTTTTCTTGAAGATGGCCAATATCTTGAATAAGGGAATTATCTTTGCGCGCAATAACCGATCAAAGTCACTACAGGAAACGTAGAGCAGCAAAATTTGCCTGAAGTTCATGTTTTTATTGAAGTTAAAGTGAAAGAAAGGATTCAAGTCCCAGCTTATTTGCCCAAGGAGAATTTTCTTTTTGAATTGAGAATTTTGAATTGAGAATTTTCTTTTCCTCAACATGTCAGCCACCTTCCAGAAAAGTGTCACGCCGACCCAGACAGTTATATCACAGAATGTTAGCAGTATCATCCTATCATGATACGATTTGATATAAGAAATTGTACCCAATTCAATGCTTTTGAATAACGGGTGAGAAAATTAGCAAATTTTAAGAATGAAGAACGGTATCGAACTAAATATTTGAATTAACATAGTGGGAATGGTTTGCCGTAGTCGACATGAAGAGTTGCAGAGCAGACCTTTTCAAAGAGGCCTGGGTATGGAACGACATATTTCTGGAAAAGGTAGAGTAAAAGTGTGAAAAAAAGGCCACCCATGCAATTCCTACCATACCTGATCAAGGAGACATTTATAAAGTAATTTCCTGTTTGTTAGTTGCTTGTGTCTTTTTTCCTGAACTTCTGCACACAACATTCATTGTTGCAGATTCCTGTACTCTCTTGTTCTTCCATTATTCGTGACTTTTGAGCAAAATTTGCTGAACTGCCTCTACCTCTTCTAAAACAACAGTAATTCTAGTCGGTGCACACGGAGAGGATTCCCTTACTGGAAAGTCTACCATTTTCCAGAAAATTGTCGCGCCCGACTAAGGCCTCTTTGAAAAAGGTCTATTCCGTAAATAATACGATGCAAAACCGATTTCAGTTTCTCGATTATTAAAGCGAGTATCAATATTTATTTACATACCATTGCGATGGATACCAGCGATAACAGTAGTATGACCTTCATCTTCAATTCACTTTGTGACTGTAATAATTCCTATACAACAACAAAAACGACTTATTGTATATATTTGCAGGGAAACGTTGTAGAGCTCAGCTAAGTAAAACTGCAATCCTCGCCAAAAATAATGAGATTACAATGTGTATATTCCAAAATACGGTCCCGTTATAATACATCTGGGTCATTAAATTTCCATTCTTCTGATTCAATGTTGGGGTTCTTGAAAGAATAGGACAACATCTACTCGATATCCCAATTTGTGCGGAAAATTACAGCGAGGATTGTTTCACAATCATTGGCAAAGCAAGATCTTTGTTTCACTTAGGGGTTTTGGAATCTGTCTACATCAAAACCAAAAGGCCGGTTGTGTGTAGAGAGAAAGAGTTCGTTTTCTCACTTGGACTCTTCAAATAATTCTCTTCGTCTTCCCGCTGTATCCGACCAGCTGATTGGTGTTTAAACACAATGCCAATTCAGCTTTTCATTCTTTCTGATTGGTGCATTTCGAGCCGCATCTGGGTATAAATTCCGCCTTAGTCTATAGTTGCGGTCTGTTTCTGACGTTCATAATCTGAGGAGTGCCAGAAAATAAAAGCTTTTAAGTATGCCCGAAAATAATTGCACTATTCATCGCAATTTTGAAATCTTGTACAACTCAAAGACGGTTCTTGAAAGCATCAATTTCACGAAAAAATGGAATGAGGAGGGGATTTGGGTCCTGGAAGCGATGATTTTGAACAAAATCGAAGTATCCCAGCCTTTTTGGCAAGAGTTGTGGGTTAATATTCCCAGAATCCACCACTCTGCGGGAGGAGGAAGAGCTGTAAAGCAAATTTCTGGAGCCGGAGACCGAAAGTTGGTATACATAGGAGTTGGAGAAAGAGCTGATTTGACCAGATCATGAAGAATTTCTTTGTGCATGGTACGTCCATTGTATTGTTTATTGAATTTGATGCATAAAGGTTTCAAGAATATGGTATGTCAAGCAATTTCAAATAACATGATATTTCACCGTTTCAGGGTTTTGATTTTTTTATGTTCTTACGAACTATAGGGTACTGCTACTTACAAAATCATTCATAAGAGTTTGTGAAGTTTAAGTTTTGTAGTCTAATTTCTAGCCTAGTGCTTTTCAATCAACAAAGCTAAATAATTGCTTTCCCCTGATTAGGAAGATGAAGCCACACGTGGCACTTACAGCTACGAAAAATATTTTCACATGAATAAATGCAAGGTATTAGACACGTTGGCATGTAGGTAAGCTGGCTCGTACGAAACTTTGAGACGTTGGCACGTAACAAAATATGGCACGTAAGGACGTTTGGTATGGTACGTGCACTTAGTTTATCAAACTCCAATACGGTAAAATGAAAAACGTCGAAATATGCTTTGAGAGGTAAGAATTTCAAGGGTTATTCAGCTACATACCTAAGATAGATAGAAACTACTACCTCTCTAAGCAAGCCTGGTACGAAATCAGCGTTGCAAAATTCCTTTAACACATAACAACTGTTCAAAAATCAATTTCAGATCATTTCTAAGAAGTTAATATGAAGTTCCACTTACCGCTCTAAAGTCTTTTCAACTGTACAAGTGATTTGTGAATTTCAGTTTGATGTAGTATTCTTCTTTAAAGAGCATGATTATTTTCTATTTGTATAGCTGCATGAAATAGCACAGCTTTTCAAACAGAATAATTCCTATATAGTTGAATAGAATAATCCAAAATAATCGGAAAGCAGCCGCTCTTCATATAGTAATGTATTTCTCAAACCGAAAGTTATGGATGTGATCGGCTTTTCACTGTGACATTTCATGATTTCTTTTTGCATCAACATTCTTGTTACCCTGTGCACCACACTCAAACCATTTACTATGCTTGAACCGGGTTCATAGCAAATAAAACTCTGTTCAAATAGAAATAGAAAAGGCATATTGACACTTTGCTACAATCAGGTCTAACATTTAAGAGTCTGCCCCCCCCCCCGGTTGGGGTGCAAAATCCCGCAATCACGCGCAATTTTAAACGAATAACGCACGATAATTTTCAAGGGCACGAAACTTCAGGCATCTCTAGGAGATTTTAATTCTGAGCAGGATTTAGCTATATTCACGGCTGCTTAACTTATGTATTGAAAGGATTGGCTTTGAAAAATTCGTCCCATGACAAGTTTGAATGAGACAGGGAAGAGAGATAGTTATTAATTAAAAGCCTAAATTATAATTAGTAGGCTTATCAATTCATTACATGCGTGAAAAAGGACACATCAGTGCTCGATGGGTGAAATGGCCAAAAACCGTCCTTGTTGCACCAATATGGCAATTATGCCATCATGTAAATCGCAAAATCATGAGCCTTACCAAAACATTCACGCGAAACGGTGGAGCTTAGATTCACGCATTTTCATTCACGCGCGCAAATGACACAGTACCGCTTGAGGGGAGGGAGCTCATTTAAAAAGCCAAATTTTCACCTATCGGCTTACTTCCCTTAATTAACTTATCTATTTTATTTAACCATTTTTTCCTATATCCGCGGTTACATTTTTTCGGGATTGAATCTTCTTGGGTTTCTAATTTCTATTCCAAAATTGCGATGAATAGCGGAATCATACTGCCCGAAAATGATTCCGCTATTCATCGCAATTTTGAAGTTTTGTACAACTCAAAGACTATTCAATTTCTATTCCTGAGATGAAAGCCATTGCTTATATATGTTCATTTTTTCACCAACGACCTACGTAGCCCTACATTTATTATTGTATTATTAAGTTCTTTTATAGAAATCCTTCCCTTTATTGTTTTCAAAGAATCTTCTTTTACTAAATAAGATGCTCATTTTGAGGAAATAAACGCACGGTTATAACAAAAAGCAGGGGTGTAGAGCTGGGGGGCTCAGGGGGGCTCAGCCCTCTGGTTATTTTATTTCAAGCTTTTGGGGGGGCTAGAGCCCCCTAGTTATGTTGTTTATCTGAGCGAAAACACCCAGTTTTCTTTGCTCAATCTCTTAATGTTATTGTCTTTCTTTCTCCAAAAACATGGATGCTCTTGTGATATCAGATGATTAATTATCCTTACACATTTTATTTTCCTTGTGACCTTGTAACACATTGCTTCAAGGTTAAGTCATTTCGGATACTATAGTTTTCAATAAAGTAACTATTTTCGATTATCCGGCAAATTCAGGACACGAGATTTTCGGATTAACAAAAACTATAATGGCGGCTTAACCATTAAAAAATTAACATTTATATATTTTTCAAGACGAAAAAAGTTGATTGTGTACTACAACTGCACATTCGATTTATGTATTCAAATTAATTATTTCTAAACCCCCACCAACACGGCTGTTTCGTTTGCCAACGAAGCTGGTTGTTCGGTTTGATTGATCATAGGCCTTTTCAAGCTCTTCCAATATTTGAAAAGCTGTTGCTATAGTTGATCCCGCAAGCTAAGCAAATGGTTACACTGTCCAATATTTTTTTACTTCTCTTTCTTGCTTGAGCCTATCGAAAACAACTGAAGCTGACTTTTCATATTAACCAATGAAGTACAACATACAACAATAGGAAACAAAGACGAAAGGTCTAAGATGACTGACAGTCAGCGAATGAGGACTTCGATCAACATTGTTGTATCGGGTTGTACCCATGGCCCGGGGGGTAACTCCCATAGGTATGGGTACGGGATGTGCCATTTTTTGAGGTACCTTTTTAGGGATGGAAAATAAATTTTGGGGTATCAAATTTGCTAAAATTACAAACTTGGGGTATCATTTTTGCTAAGATGATCAATTTTCATCAATTCACAATAACTGCCAAATAAATTTCAGCTCCATAACTATAAAAAATGACTTTTGAGTATTTCTATGTATTTTATTCATATTTCTTTGTGCACTTTGGGGTATACTTTTTAGAATTTTCATAAATTTTCGGGTCTACTTTTCATTACGAAAATGGCACACCCCCGTCACTGATCTATTGAAGTTACCCCCCGTGACCCATGGCAAATACAATTTTCGATATTCTCCCGCGAACACTGCGCTAGCAATGCTTGATCTTGGAGCCTATTAGGTCGTTCTGCATTATGACTCCCATAAATTACGCGCCAATGTAAGCTCGGTACATCTTGTAGAGAATTGACGAGTAAAGACTCTGTTCATTTAATTATACTCGTAGCAATATTAATTCATATCATTATATACAAAAAATAACAAGAGAAGAGGACTGTATAAATTCAAAGATTACTTATCTCAGTGATTTGTCAGATTTAATTCTAGCAAGTGTCTTCGAAGAGTATAAGAGTGTTCGGTTTCGTCCACAGAATTGTTCAGAATAAGATTCAAGTTCGTCTAATCTACGCATAGTAGTTTACGCATAATTTGCATAACAATGCAGGTTAAACCTCCACACATCTCAATCCTGAGTACATGTGGGAATTCTTTCAGGGCCTCCGACGAAGGGGGGCCCCCCACTTTTTTACAAAGTATGCCTTTATGAAGTTGATACTTTACCCTTTGTTGAGAGAATAGTATAGTATTTAATTATGGAAGTGCCTATCACACTTTGTGACAAGTTTTAAAGATTTCATTTTTCACGTTATTTGAGAATGTCATCATCGTCTTGAATTGCTTAAATTTACATTTTATTTTGAGTACCTAAAACTGAAGCCAGCCATATTTTCAAGAAACAAAAATGTTAAGTCCAGTTAAAAAGGCACATTTTGTTGTAGGGAAAAATTATGTTTCGGTAAACGTAAACACAATTCATTCAAATTCAGTGCTTGCTGACTGTCATTTTCTGCTAATGGGTGGATATTCGGGGGCTGTATGTCTATTTGTGGTGTTTTTTATTATAGCGCACAAGGAGAATTTTCAGCATCCTAAGCTATTTTAAGGCCTCAAATATGACAAAATCTCGTAAGCTTCCGGGGGCTCCGCCCCCTGGACCCCTGCCAGGGCCCTGCCCTGGACCCGCTGGGGGGCTTACAGCGCCCCCAAGACCCCCAGCCGTTTAGGGCAATGACCTTACGGTCATTGCGTGTGACCCTACGTAATTTGTATTTTTCTATTAAAGTTTGGCCCCCCAACTTTTCAGATCCCGTCGGAGGCCCTGTCTTTGTGAAGAAGGAAGTTCCCTATGACCCTTCGTGTCAAAGAACTATGTCAGCTCCCTTCAACACGTTCTCAGCGATACGGTACTAACTCCCTGAGCTTTCGAGGGAGTCTTTTGAGGAATGGCCTAAACGATGAATTAAAACTGTCAAATTCTCTAGCGATATTCAAAAGAGAAATAAGAAGTTGGGATGGCAATAGCTGCACGTGCCACATTTGCACTTAATTTAATGTAATTACTATGTTAATCAATTTTCTCTATACTTTAATCGTATTTTTTTTTGTCGTAGATTGTAAATAGTTGGTCTTAATTAGTCGTTTTTTTAGACTAGAAACCAACCAACTGTAAATAAGTATATGATTATGATTATGATTATTATGATGATTACATTCAAACTTGGAAAACAAACACAATGCTGCCTGGCTGGAGCTTTTGGGTTACAGAACAAGTTTACATTCGAAGTTCGGGGTACCGTAAAACCATTTCTACAAAACCCGTGAATCCGCTCCGCTTGATATTTTATGCAAAACCGAAAAAGTCAGCATAAAGTCAGCAGAAATGAAAAAAATTCGCGTTGATTTAAACCCCGTTCCGCGTAAATTTCTCATCCGATTGTTAGTCTAATGTTTCGTCCATTATTTCCATCCCACTTTAATTTATATGTAACTTTTAAGAACTACTGAAAATAGCCCAACTTCACGATCCTTATATCTCAAAAAACGAGAATAATAGAAAGCGTCAATACGGAAGGTTCTGTGGTAGTTGGGAAGTTCTGTTATAAATAAAACATCTTTTTCTAGTTTTAATGACGTTCAACAGCGAGCAGCTTTCGGAGATATGCAGGGAGGAGGGAGAAAAAACGCCCCCCCCCAGAGAAAATATGGCTTACACACTTTTTTTTTATAAGAATACTATAAACTTTGCCCAGCCTCAATATTCTTAAGAAATTTTCGTTCTGAGCCTGAAAATATTCTTAAAGCATTCTTATTTTTTCAAACATGATATGGTTTCAGGGGAACATAGTTAAAAGAAAAATTACGAGGAAATGGCGGAGCGAAAGAAAAATTCAACTATTATAACAATAAGAATGTTGTTAACAATCATGAAGTTTCGTTTTAACATTGCAAAACAGGCAACTTCTGAAAAATGAGACACAAATAATGCAAGCTGAGGCTGAGCATATTCTTACAATATTCTTAAAAATTGGATGATTCTGAGCCTCAACATTCTTATAAACTTTATTCTTATAAAAAAAGAGTGTATATCCTCATTGCATGTCAATGTTCGAGTCCATTCCACAAGTCCATTGAATATCAGATGGTTTCAATCGTTCAGCTTGTCAATTGTGGCTTGTCGAACACGTGTCATTTACGGTTGAACTGTGATCTGTGGAGACTGCTGAAAATCAGGTTTGCAAACTCCATCACGCTCTAGCACGCATATCGCAAAGCAAAGGAGCAGCCAAGAAGGGCTTTGAATTTTATTTAGATAGATCATGTCACAGGCAAAAACTTTGGAAGAATTGGGCAAGGAAACAGACTATGTGGGTTTTATAAAAATATCGATTTACGAAATGCAACTGAAAAATCAGCCGAGAAAAGGTTTGTGGAATTCTCTGAGAGAAAGAAGACAAGCTCACTTACAGTTGATACAATAAAGAATCTATGTCATGGTAAGTAAAGACTAAAACACTTCATTTTGACAACTTTATTTCCACAGTAAACATTCATTTGTAGAGCTTTTGCCTCGAGAGTTAAGTGGGTAAAAAGTTGGGGGGTGTGACTCGTGAGTCATGACATTGTTTGTTGGGAGTCATTAAAGAAAGAACGAGTTTTCTAAATAACCTAAGGACTTGTTCAGAAAAAAGACGAGGTGTTTTGGTGTTATTTTCAGCCTCTCCAGCACGCAACTTAGGGCCATCAGTATTATTTAGCCTAAATTTACATTCATATCGCTGTCTCGCGGTCATATCCTGCAAATGATAAGATTCATTTAAACATATCATGAAACAAAAGCACAGTTTTGCAACACAATAAGTTACTGTACAGTCGGACAATTAAATACAATTTGATAGTTCATTCAACTTACTCTAAGGTGCCAAATAAACGTGCGCCCCAATTTATTAATCTTGAGTTTTTTCCCCAATCCCCACGGACCTTATTAGGACCCCCCGTTTATTAATTTTGGAAGAAAAAATGTCACTTGTAAATGGATTTAACTACATTTATTAAATTTCCCCCAACCCCCCAGACCTTATTAGGACCCCCCGTTTATTAAATTTTCGAAAAAATTCCCACCCTCCCGTTTATTTGGACCCCCCGTTCATTTGGCACCTTAGAGTAAGTCTCGTGCTTCGTGTTTCGCAATGGTTGAGCATACGAGTAATATCATTTGAACTTCGTACCCTTGATCACCCCGTACAACGTGGTGTGCAGTAACGTGGAGGATGTGCAGTATAGTGGAGGTGCCAATACAACGTGGAGGATACCATCATGTAAGTGGAGGTGCCAATACAACGTGGAGGGTTATCATCATGTAAGTGGAGGATGCGGATTATCGTGGAGGTTATCATCATGTAAGTGGAGGATATCATATTTAACGTGGAGGATACCATCGTGTAAGTGGAGGATGCGGAGTATCGTGGAGGTTATCATCATGTAAGTGGAGGGATATCATATTTAACGTGGAGGGATACCATCATGAAAGTGGAGGGTGCCAATACAACGTGGAGGTTATCATCATGTAAGTGGAGGATGCGGAGTATCGTGGAGGTTATCATCATGTAAGTGGAGGATATCATTTTTAACGTGGAGGGATACCATCATGTAAGTGGAGGATGCGGAGTATCGTGGAGGGTTATCATCATGTCAGTGGAGGGATATCATATTTAACGTGGAGGGATACCATCGTGTAAGTGGAGGGTGCCAATACAACGTGGAGGGTTATCATCATGTAAGTGGAGGATGCGGAGTATCGTGGAGGGTTATCATCATGCAAGTGGAGGGATATCATTTTTAACGTGGAGGGATATCATCATGTAAGTGGAGGATGCCAATACAACGTGGAGGGTTATCATCATTTGCGACGAATACTGAAATGTTGCATGGAAATTGCATGGAAGTTAGAGAGGATATGGCCTACTCTAATAGTCACGAAAACTCTGCTTGTACTGTATTCGAAGAAATGGTCGATGTGATAAATCGTATTTACTTACACGTTTTTTTATAAGGAACCTTTGGTCTGAGTTGAGGCTCGAGTTCCTTAATTTTTCAACAAAATGAGGCTGAAGTTCCTTATATTGTTCCTTGTCGTGATATATGTTTCAATACTAGCTTTTACAGCAAATTCATATAAACTTGCTTCATTTTCTAACTTCAAATATAAATGGAGTCTTTTTTGGCAGAACAATGGGAAATATATTGTTATTCTGCAATTTTTCCGTACAAATCGTCTTGCTCTTGAAAAGAATTCTTCTTAGTTTTTCATCCGAGCCTCGACAGTTCCTTAAAGTTCCTTAATTTTTTGGGAATTTTCAGCCTCGAGTTCCTTATAAAGGTGTTCCTTATAAAAAAAACGTGTATTAGAATACTGTACATACGCCAAAATGTAAAACGCAGACCTTCAGTACGATTGACTTTGCTAACTGATGCTCGGAAATTTTGCATTGACTTTTGAATGTTGAATACTTTTATAACTGCAAATAATCAAGAATTAGAAAGCCGGTTCCATTCATTTGCAGTCGAAAATCACATAAATTGTACGTTAAAAGCATGTATCAAATGTTTCCTTGAGTATTCTCGGGCTTTGCTCACATGCAAATGTCTCTGTTTTATTGTTAAGACCACTATATGTGCAGTTATAATTAAGGAACTATTAAGGAACTTTTTTGAACTACAATTGCCTCAAAAGAGGTCCAAAAATAAGGAACTTCAAGAACTAGGCCTTGAGGTAGGTTCCTTATAAAAAAAAAGCGTGTAACAAATTCATTTTATCAGCATGATGTCATAAACTCATTTATCGATCGTATTTGAATGCTTGAAGCATTCGAATCTGTTTTATGTCAAGAAAATGTTTCGCAGACTAAGAAAAGTTTCGTCGTAAACTTTTCCTGAACAGGAGGATCAATTTTTCGCCATTCGGCAGTCCGGATTGCTTCTAAAGAGTTCCTTTAAAGGAAATACGTGTGTTTCTAGAGCTACAGATGTGATCGTTTAAGTGCCTTGTCTGGGACACCGATTGGTCATTGCGATAAAATAAAGGCCGTACTATTACAGATATAAATTTTTTGCAAATAAATTGTATATCATTATCAATTATCATTTATCATTTTTCGGTTTTATAAGTTGTGTTGTAGAAACATTTATTTTTTGGTATGATAAACCTTTGGTTAAAATTTTTAATATTTATTACTCACTTTGTTTTCCTTTCGGGTGATTTGTTTGTTATGTTGTAAATAGAGCGCTTAAATTAATTCTGTGATCATGCTGCAAAAAATCCTATTTACGTGATGGCGGAAATGTGGTTTAGCTTTGTTTACAAAAGCAATGCAAGAGAAAGCTCAAAACTTTGCATCTCACTTGACCCCTTGCCATCGATGCAATGATAAAACTCTTTTCAAATCGGGTTCTCGTGTTGTGTATTTCAATTAAAACAGTTGACTCGGGTTGTTTTACGGAAGAACAATCATATTTATGTAGTTGCATTGCCTGGCCTTTTTCATTGTTGCATCAATGCAAAATTTCCGAGCATCAGTTAGCAAAGTCAATCGTACTGAAGGTCTGTGTTTTACATTTTGGCGTATGTACAGTATTCTAATAAGTAAATACGATTTATCACATCGACCATTTCTTCGAATACAGTACAAGCAGAGTTTTCGTGACTACTAGAATAGGCAATATCCTCTCTAACTTCCATGCAATTTCCATGCAACATTTCAGTATTCGTCGCAACCCTCCACTTACATGATGATAACCCTCCACGTTGTATTGGCATCCTCCACTTACATGATGATATCCCTCCACGTTAAAAATGATATCCCTCCACTTGCATGATGATAACCCTCCACGATACTCCGCATCCTCCACTTACATGATGATAACCCTCCACGTTGTATTGGCACCCTCCACTTACATGATGGTATCCCTCCACGTTAAATATGATATCCCTCCACTTACATGATGATAACCCTCCACGATACTCCGCATCCTCCACTTACACGATGGTATCCCTCCACGTTAAATATGATATCCCTCCACTTACACGATGATAACCCTCCACGATAATCCGCATCCTCCACTTACAGAGGGGGGCTTTGGGATTTCACGGGTTGCGGGTTTGGCCGATTTCGGCCTCGGGTTTTCGGGTTTTCTTAAAAAATCGTGCGGGTTTTCGGGTCAAGTTTATTTAACGGGCAACGGGTTTTGCCATTTTTCTAGTCCGGGTTTCGGGTATTGTAGTAAAAATGTGCAGGTTTTCGGGTTTTCAACCTGAAAAAGGATGTCAATGTGTAAACTTCTAAAAACAGTTGTCGAAACTAAGGTCATCCGGGTTTTCGGGTTTGTCCCAATTTTCTTCCGGGTTTTCGGGTTTTGATACCCCCCAAAGCCCCCCTCCTTACATGATGATAACCCTCCACGTTGTATTTGTAGTGTATTCACGTAACCTCGTACTCATGTAGAGATTGGGGATTCTAGAGTTGGAATAACGCGATCATGGCGTGTTTATTTTAGGCCTGTTTTCTCTAGCTATCAATCAGTGATTATCTTCAACATCGTACCTACATACACAACATAATATGGCGACGAGTAATCTCAAGAACCCAAAGAAATAATATAGGTAAGAAATTTGCTAAAGAAAGTTGCGAATATGAATAATCAGAATCAAGTAGGCCAAGATCCACAACCTCAACCAGTAGCGATTCATTTACCTCCAGTTAAGGATTTTGATCCAAAAGGAGACCCATCTACGGTAAGCCAAAGATGGCAGAAATGGAAGAAATCGTTTGTTTATTTTCTGAATGCAACAGGTATTCAAAATGATAGTCAAAAAAGGGCTGCACTTTTGCATCTTGTAGGGGATGAAGTGCAAGACATTTTTGAAACATTAGGTGAGGTAGGTACAACTTATGAAGAAGCAATTAACAAGCTAGATAGTCACTTTGATATCAAAAAGAATATTCCGTTTGAAAGATGTGTATTTCATGAGGCAGTTCAAGAGTCAGGAGAAAACATAGATTCCTATGTCACAAGGCTAAAAAAGCTAACCATTTACTGTGAATATGGAAATACAACACAAGATGAGATAAGAGATCAAGTAATTGCAAAATGCAAATCAAGTAAGCTAAGGAAAAGACTGCTACAAGAACCAGATCTCACATTAGATAAAGTTCTAACTATAGGAAAGCTCATGGAACAATCAGATCACCAATCAAAGAAGATAGAAGAAAAAAATGGTGCAGCAGCAGCTTCAGCAGACACAAAAGAATCCTTCTCAGAACTGAATAAGATAAGACCAAACAAATATCAACAAAAGGTAAACCAACAATAAACTCTGAAGATCAAAGAAACCCACAACAAAGACAGCAATGTGGCAGGTGTGGAATGAAAATCACAAAAGCAGAGACTGCAGAGTAACAAAAGGAAAAAGTGCATGAAATGTGGAATCATGGGACACTTTGCAAAATTCTGTAAGACCAAAGCTCCAAAGAAACAAGAAAATCATCAAGTTAGAGCAAATGAAATAGCAACAGAAAGCTCAAGTGATGAAGAGGCATTTGTATTAAGAATTGGAAGCAAACAAAGACCAATATATCCAGTCAGTATAAATGGCATTTCAATTAACATGCTTATTGACAGTGGATCAACATTGAATATCATTGATGAAACATCACTTCAGAAACTCAAGAAACAACCAAAACTTGAAAACAGTAAAGCAAAGGTTTACACCTATCAAAGCAAAGAACCATTGAAACTAAAAGGATCATTCATAGCACAAATTAAAGCATTTGGTAAAGAAGCTCAAGCAAAATTCCATGTTACAGAAGGTTCAGGAGGAGCATTGCTAGGACAAAATACAGCAGAAGAGCTAGATATTTTAAGAGTAGGTCCAGTTTTAGACTCAGAAGCATGCACAGCAAGTTCACTGTACAAATCAATAAATGAAATTAGTCAAGACAAGTCCACTGATGCCAAGATAGACCCAAAGATTCAAAAAGTAATAGACAACAACAAAGAAGTATTTGAAGGCATGGGTAAATTCAAAGATTACAAGCTGAAATTACATATTGATGAGAATGTCACTCCAGTTCAACAGCCCATCAGAAGACTACCATATCATACAAGAAAGAAGGTTTCTGCAGAATTAGAAAGATTGATGAAAAATGACTGCATAGAGAAAGTCAAAGGTCCAAGCACATGGATTAATCCAATAGTAGTAGTACCAAAACCAAATGGCACTATTAGACTATGTTTAGACATGAGAAGAGCTAATGAAGCTATAATAAGAGAGAGACACCAAATTCCAAAGGTTGAAGAAATTCTTCCAGAACTGCATAATGCAAAATATTTCTCAAAGATTGATTTAAAAGAAGGGTATCACCAAGTAGAGCTATCAGAGGAATCAAGGCACATCACAACATTCCTAACACATGAAGGTTGTTTTCAATCAAAACGTCTTGTTTATGGAGTAAGTTCAGCATTTGAACAATTTCAAAAGGTAATTGAACAAAGCATTGCAGGCTGCCCAGGCACAAGATCAATATCAGATGACATTCTAATATGGTCATCAAGTATAGAAGAAATGGCAGAGCGTCTTGACAAGCTATTCAAAGCATTGCATGCAAGAAACTTGAAGATCAACCCAAAGAAATGTGTATTCGGAACAACCAAGCTCACATTTGCTGGATATTGTCTAACTGACAAAGGAATTCACCCAGATCAATCAAAAGTGGATGCAGTAAACAATGCAAAGATTCCAACAAACACAACAGAAGTAAGAAGTTTCTTAGGCCTAGTCAATTTCTGCTCACATTTCATCAAAGACTATGCTACACTTACAGAACCACTGAGAAAGCTAACCAGAAAAGAAACCCCATTCACATGGAACAAGGAACAACAAGCCAGTTTCAAGAAGCTTAAAGAAAGTCTAACAAATGCAAGCACAATGGCATACTACCAGCCAAACGCAGAGACAAAGGTCATCGTAGACGCATCACCAGTAGGACTAGGAGCAATTCTCACTCAAAAGCAGAAAGATGGTAAATTCAAGCCTGTAGCATATGCATCACATGCATTAAGCCCGACAGAACAAAGGTATTCTCAAACAGAGAGAGAAGGCTTAGCAGCATTTTGGGCAACACAGAAGTTTCATTACTATTTGTATGACAGAGAATTCATAATAGTAACTGATCATAAACCTCTTGAAAAACTATTATCTGCAAAGGGAAGCCCTACACCAAGATTGCAAAGATGGTTACTTAAAATGCAACCATACAAGTTTACAGTAATGTATGAACCTGGACACACAAACGCATCTGATGTTTTGTCACGTTCACCTTTACCAGCAACAGGGGAGCAGCTGAATGATGATACAGAGCATTTCATCAACTCGTTAGTCTATGACGCTATCCCAAAGTCAGTAACATCAGAAGAAATTCAAGAAATATCAAGGAAAGATGAACTCTTGAAAAACGTCAAAAATCAAATCAAATCAGAAAAATGGTCAAAAAGTCCAGAATATAAACCATTTTTCTGTGCAGGAAAGATCTATGGATAAAAGATGACATTATCTTAAAAGGCACAAAGCTAGTAATTCCCAAAGATCTTAGACAAAGAATTCTTGGCACAGCACACCAACATCACTTAGGAATTGTGAAAACAAAAGGACTACTTCGAGAAAAAGTATGGTGGCCAGGAATAGACCAAGAAGTTGAAAAATTGATCAAAGAATGCCATGCATGTCAAGTAACAGGAGCAAGCAAAACCAATTATCAGCCACTGGAAGCAACCAAAATACCGTCAACAAATTGGCACACGGTCGCGTTAGATATCCAGGGACCATATCCAACAAAGGATTATCTAATAGCACTCATTGATTACAGATCAAGGTATCCAGTAGTTGCACAAGTCAGAACTATTAACACAAAACAGTAATCAAAGCATTAGACAAGATATTTTCTATGTTTGGATATGTCAAGGAGTTAGTAGCAGATAATGGAAGACAGCTCATTTCGGATGAATTTAAACAGTACCTCAAACAGCATGGTATAAAATTAAGAAACGTAACACCTTATTCACCATGGGTCAACGGTGAAGTGGAACGCTTCAACAGATCACTCAAAAAGGCAAATCAATGTGCACATGCAGAAGGAAAAGATTGGAGAGTAGAACTCAATAAGTTTTTACTGCTCTATCGAACAACTCCGCACGCAACAACAGGACAATGCCCAGCAACAACATTTTTCGGACGCAGTATCAAGAACGACATACCGGAATATAACAGTGATGATTCACAAGAGAGTGAATTAGATAAGAAAGACAGAAAACAGAAAGAGAAAATGAAAGAGTATGCAGACTCGAAAAGGAAAGCAAAAGAAAGTGAAATTCAAAATCAAGATACAGTGCTTGTAAAGAACCTCTGGAAAACTGATAAACTATCTCCTAATTGGCTAAATGAGAAATTCAGAGTCATAAAGATATATAAGAAAAGTGCTTTATTACAAAACGAAAAAGGAAATAGATTCTACCGAAACAAAGCACACCTAAAAGTATACAAGGAAAGCAAGAAAAACAAACATGTTGTAATTGGAAAGAAGAACACTGAAAGCACAGAGCAAGAAGAAGACATCATAGTACCAGGCACGATTGCCAATGAAGAGAATAACACTGCAACTGCTAATGAAAACAACAATCTAAGGGCAGATGAAAACAACAGCACAAACGAGCAAGAAAACAACGGAACGAGCTCAAATGAAGAAAACAACGAAGAAAACAATTACGACGTAGAAGAAGACGTTGACAATGAAACACCAACTTTCATACCGGACAACATTCCGACGACCATTCGAGAAGCAGTACACCGAGAAAGGGTACCGGCTAGAAGACATCGTAAGAAGAAGTAAGCGGAAAGGGACAACAGAAGTATTTATATTATTTATTGTTTTGTTGATGAAAGGACATCTTTTATATTTGCTGATATTACAGTTCAAAGAGGCTGACAGACATTCATAGAAGAACAGTAAATTTCGTTTAGTTTGTTTAGTTTAAAGTTACAATGAACTGCGTTAGAAACTTAAGAGGACTATTTCAAGAAAAGGGAGATTGTAGTGTATTTACGTAACCTCGTACTCATGTAGAGATTGGGGATTCTAGAGTTGGAATAACGCGATCATGGCGTGTTTATTTTAGGCCTGTTTTCTCTAGCTATCAATCAGTGATTATCTTCAACATCGTACCTACATACACAACAG
>JACTAT010000029.1:454819-467663 GCA_014526335.1 Chrysaora quinquecirrha | reverse complement strand
TAAGAAAGCATCATAAAAATCTACCTTGTGTTATACAAGAAATATCATCAACAAAGATAGGTTATGAAACGTAGGAGTGGAACACACGCGAATGGCATATGTGGTCGGAGAAGTGGCGGTTGTAGCTATTTCCCACAATAAATTTAATGAATGAATAAATAAATTAATTCAATGACTTCGAATCCCTGTTACACGGAAACGTTTTAGTTAAAACTGATTGCAGTGACGCTGCCCACTGAGATTCAGTAAACATTGGACCGTGCAAAGCAAGGTCTCCATCAGGCCAGATTTGACGCGCATGGAGAAAGATTCTGTGGCTACGCATGCACCGTACTGCATTTTCTATTCATCAGTTCGATGTTCGATATTCGATATGAAAGATATTCGCAAAAGCACTACATACGAACGATTTTGCCCAGTAGAGCTCCTACTTTATATGCATACTTAAACTATGAGAACTTGTAAATTTTCCGTTGGGAGAAAATTGCATGAAAAGTAGATTGAATTCTTCTTTAAGCCCTCTAAGCCAGCATTTAAGCCCTCAATTACGTAGATTCTTTTTCAACCAACAAATTACCACTTGACTTAGTTCTAAGCCAAATTACTACTTGACTTAGTTCTTAGTTCTTGACCTAGTAAAAAAGAATGGCTTCCGTAACGTGATCTTGTGGGAACCAGGATTAAAACACGCTGCTATTTATTCACTGGAAATATTTTCTCCAGTACTTATCAAGTGAAAATATGATCAAAGAGCTCTTCCAGTTTGCAAGAATGTTGGCGAGTGTTGGCTCTTCTACAAATGACAAAGTTTCAGCTGAGGTTTATACCTTATGGGAGATGGTTTTACCGCAAAGTATGAAAAGGTATTTACCATAAGATATGGCTGCATCTCGTACAGTTGAGCACAGAGGACCTACGAGGCAAAATAAGTCAACATCAGGAAACGTGAAAAAAATCGTAGAACACAGCCTGTCTCGTATATAACTGATTCGAACTCGTGTGATTAGCTATCTTTATAAATTCAAGTTCTAAACAAACGAACAGACAGCAAACAGGCTTAAAATTTGAATAATTTGCAAAGCCCGAAAGTATATTATCTCATTTGAAATTGGTTTTCGTGATAATTTTGATGAACTTCTACGAGATTGCTCGATAAGAGCGTCTGGAACTTATTTTCTTGAAAAAAATAACGTGTAGCAACAAGTATTACATATAGAGAACAGAACATAACTCAGCAGGGCATTTTTTAAGAAATTTTCTTTTCACTACTGGGGAAAATTTGAAAAAGGACCTAAAAGCGTAATAAGCGAAAGCAAAATACATCATTTTAAAGATTTTCACAGTTGCCTCAAAACAAAAAAGGCAACTGTGAAAGGCACAGGGGCGCAAATCCACAGAACGTTACAGGGGGTGGCAGGAAGTGGCACCGCAGAAAGAAGGCTCCAGAGCGTCGAAGGTGCAGGCATCTAGAGGGGTCCGGGGGCATGCTCCCCCGGAAAATTTTGAAAAATTGGGTAGCTAGAGTTGCTCTGTTGATCATTTCAGGACTCTTCTATTAAATTTGCGCAGCCCAGGTTTTGAAGAAAACAGAAGATACAGAAGATACATTTTCACAAAAATTTAACTGAATCTCTTAGAAGTTATCGCCTGACGCCCACAATAGTCCAGAAACATAAAAGATTTGTCCAGAAACGACTGACGCTACTTGTCTGTGGTTTAGAATTTGGGGTGTCCACTACTGACGGCTGTATTGACTACAAATACATTGTACCGTTATCGCGAAGTCGGAATTTTGTTCTTGTACGAAGCTCAAACAAACAATATCTTTACCAATACTGCCAATGCCTAAGATACATGCTGTAGATAATTAAAGAAATTTTCACTTAAAAATACCAGTTGATTTTCAAGTGGGCAAGTGGGAATTGACAAGGGCCCAGACTACTGGGGAATTCTATGATTTTGGCGCTCACTACTGGGGATGGCATTGGGCCTACTGGGGAATGTTCCCCAGTAGTTACACTGTTAAAAAATGCCCTGTAACTTAGATCTCGCAATAAAATTCAGTTTTGGTAGAATTAGAAAATCCAATGTTAGAAAATCAATTTCTTCAAGCAGACGTCAATTAAAAACCGTAGCAATTAACACGTTGTGATTTGAAATAGACCTTAACATCAGATCGTTAAGTTCGGGTTACACCACATTTTTGTCGACAAGAGTCATGACGTTAAGAGAGATTTAACAGGGGAAATGGAATTACTAGCAGAGAAATTACACAACTATGTTAAAACAAAGGATAAGGAGAATTTCGTGAATGTTTAAGAGGAAGAGTTAAGGATTTTTCGAAAAACGTTAAACATTCAAATGACAATATATAACAAAAAACGGAAGAGTCGAGAAGAAACAATAATATAGTAATACTGTCCACAAGTGGAACAATAGATGGGATTCGAACCTGGACTGCATGATCCGAGAGCCAACGACGTTTCCACTAGGCTATAGAGCTCAATGAAATCGCCGAGTACGTCTCTGAGTCACAACCCAAGGCTCTCCTCCCGTTTTAATTTTAGTGTTTCTGCTATGTTGAGCCTTCTTCAGCGCCATACATATTTCTACATATTTGTCATGAATGGCGAACATTAGGATAGATTTTTCCACAAGGGGCATACGACAATAGATGGGATTCGAACCTGGAGTGCATGATCAGAGAGCCTACGTTTCGAACATAAGATTTTAATCTTCAGTTGCACAATTACAAGTAGGCGAATCATACTTATTGAATTCTCGAAAGTTTTTAAATAAATATATATATAGATAACGGCGTATATCACAAAGGAAAGAACTTTAATTGTTTAACACAAATGGCTATCCAACTTAGCTGGGTTTAAACAAAATAGACAGAACGTTCTCTTACCAGGATGGGAAACAGTATCAGCAAACTGAAAAACATTTGCAGAACTCAAACGTCCGAATGTTGCTAAAAGAGAAATAGAAAAAGTCAGATAGAGTTGGCTAAAGATAGTGAAAATGACGTTTCGAGTAATCAAGTTGTATTACCTTTCAAGCCAACGACGCCACAGGCAGCAGCAGGTATTCTTGATGATCCACCTCCGTCAGCTCCGAGAGACATTGGACCGAGCCCTAAGAAAGATGGATTCAATGAAGGGAAACAAACTGACAATCGTAATTTTTTTTAGCTACGGTGCCGACATTTCCACAGGCCTTGAAACATTAGATTGAGTACTCTTGTGTATATACTATAGAGCGGCAGGGATAATTTTGCATTGCTACAATATTTTTGCTGACAGTTTCACTTGCACTGTATTTCCCTTAATGATTGTTGAATTCTGTGATTTTAATTTAAAAAATCCGTCCCTATGTTTTATCTCTAGCCTCTCAAGTAATGAAAAATAAAATAAATATTCGATTTCTGAGAGCTGAAATACTTCGAAATCAACAAGGCAAGGGACAACTCAAACCAGATATTAAAGCTTGACAAACCCTCCCACAATCAAATCTCACCTCTTTATCTCAAGAATTTTTTAAAAAATCTATCCTGCCACTAAATTACGGCTACATATCAAGAAATTTCGAAAATTCGTTAATGCCCTGCGTCTGATCTAAACCCCAAATACAATGAAGATGAAAAGAATGGTAAACTGACAACCGATGTGACATCACATACCTGCCGCAACGGCACCACCAGAGCCACTTGAACTACCACCGCAGTAATGGTCGGGGTTGTATGGATTTCTAGCAGTTCCGTGAAGTCTGAAAGCAGCCCAAGATTCTATGGTTAGCAAATCTTACATTCAAAAAGAAACAGTAGACTTCAGAGCTCATTCTCAGACTGTAAGAATACAATGAAATAAAACACATCTTAGACCTAGTTTTAATAGAGCCTTTATCTGTCAGCGGCAGCTGCAGGCACCAGCGTCTGCGGAATGCTGGCGGAAGCTCTTCTTTAATTGAGCCAATTCTCCTCAAACTGTCTACGACAGCCTGTTGTAGATGTGAAGAATAATATTGTCAGAAAAATATTTCGTAGGCCACCCATTATTGAAAATAGCAGTCAACGATGAAGAAATTTCGCAGAAATCAAGGTCCTACTAAAACTACTAAACCTACTAAATCACAATGACTTGCTTTCCTGGTCATTTCTTTGGACCACATGTTGAAAACGTATACCCCGCTCAAGGAATCAATTTCATTAAACAAGCCTCTAAACAGGCTGCGTTCAAAGAAATTAAATCGGGATTTTACCGAACCAAATCTCTGCTGTAGCCCTTCCACTTCGCTTTTATAATAATGTAAGTTTGTTCGTTTAAGAGAAAACTGTTTGTAACTGTATGTATTCGTCACTAACCTGCTTCCATTACATCCAGTTGTACCCATACCCAATTGCTGCATATTTACAACACCCAGAATAACAGCTCCACCTTTACGCAGCTTATTCACTACAATTGACTCAGATTCTTCCGTTTCAATAACTTCTCCGAGAAATGGTGTCCCACCAAAGCAGGGGAAGCCAGCCTAACAATAAAAAAATAAACAAACAAAACACTACAAAATAACTAAAATAAATGTCTGAATATAGTACAAAATAAGAAGATCATTTATGGCAGCGACGAATTTGTCAAGCAGTTCATAGCCTACACTCAACCTCGTCCCCAGGGTGAATAGGCCTCTACGTGAAACTCCGCTGTCCATATTCGACCCTGGTATCGGCCTTGTCTATTTGCAATTTGATTGGCTGTTCAAACAATGGATTATTTAAGTGACGTCACAGTTTCTTCAAATTTCACACCAAAATAGGCCGAAAACTATGTAAAAAGCTTCTATAGAAACCAAAAAATGGTGCTACATGAGATATTGTATCTTGCCTCACAGTTATCCATGAAATTATTTTCATTTCCTTTCTAAGAACATCTGCTTTCGGAATCTACATCTTGTTTTATGCCTAGGCCAAATTTGCCAGTATTTTGGCAGATTTTGTGGCCGGTACCAGGGCCAAAATCGATTTTACGGTTGAGATTCGAGGAAATTCGATTTGGGGCCTGGGGACGAGGTTGAGCGTACACTCTTAACGAGTGATTGATATCTGAGAAAGTCGTTTCGTTTTCATGGCAAGTTCATACAAGCCTAAGAATTTACTTTGAATTGATCGATTATCGAGCGTTTCATTTGGAAAAAATCTGTCAGTTTCAATCCGTATCGGAGATAAAACTTTGTATGATTTCTTGAATGACAAATCTAGTATAAAGGAAACAAATACATACCACTTTGAATTCATCTTTAGCTGATACAGGAATACCATCGAAAATTGATATTGGAGCATTGTCCTTGTATCTTTGAGTTGATGCCCTGGCCATCTGTTAAATATGAAAGATCGATTTTAGCAAGATCGATAATGATACACTTTTCGAATTCTAAATTTTAGCTTTTGTACGAAGGATAAACATCTTCTTCATCAAGAACTTGACATAGTTTCTGAGTAGTATAGAACTTCAAAATCGCGATAAACAGTGGAAACATTTTCGGGCATACTTAAAACCTTTTGTCATCTGACACTCGTCAGAGTTTGAACGTCAGAAACAGAAGGGAAACAATACACCTTTTCAACTAAGGGCCTCGTTTTCAAAAAAATTCAAAATTTTGTCACAGAAGCATTTCGACGTCAGATTCGAATTCAGCACCTTTGTTCTAGTGTTTGAGCAAATTTTTACGCTTCTAGTCCTTACGATGTTCATTTTATAGCGATTAAAAATTTGAAAAGTTATAAATGATTTGACCAAGAAAATGACTGAGGGTGTAAAATTTCACCCCGAGCGATTTTTCACGGTCAAATCCTTTATAAATTTTCAAACTTTTCGTCGGTATAAAATCAACATCGTAAGGACTAGAATCGTAAAAATTTGCGTCAACACTAAAATGAAGGTCCTCAACCTGAATCTGTGGTCAGAATTTTCATACGAACAAATTTTCGTAAATTTTGAAAACGAGGCTCTTAGTTGAAAAGGTGTATAAGCTGAGGCGAATTTATATCCAGATGCGGCTCGAAATGCACCAATCTGAAAGAGAAGCCGAATTGGCATTGTGTTTTAATACCAATCAGCTTGCGGGATTCAGCAAAATGACCAATGAAAAATTAATTGAAGAGTCCAAATGAACTTTCTGTCAACACAAAATTTGGCCTTTTGGTTTTGATGTTGAGTCGACATAGCCATGCATTCATAGTTATATCTGATGTTAAATGATATTCAGTTTTTATACTTGCATCATTTGAACTAGAATGAAAATCGCATAGCTTCACGGCCGCTGCACTGACACCATAATCTACAGTCATGGGCAAAATGAGGATCGTTCTCATACTAGTTTTTTTTTGGAAGTTCAGTTAAGTTGAACGTAGCAACGAAAGAGCAGAAAGTAAAATAATGTACACGATCCCGAAAAAATACAAGAGCGAATTCTAGGAGAGTCTGAGCCATTTAGTGAATAGAAGGAGCTAGACGCTACGACATTTTCAGACATCTTACTTGGTGTGATTTAGCTTATTAGCTACCACGTAAACCAATTAAAAATCAACTATACATGAAATTTTCTTAGAAAAACCACCAGAGCTGTTTAACTTGAAGCATATATGAATAAACGTTACTGTCGTACTTTCGTCATTCCTTGCATTGTAAACCGGTATCCTGTTGGGCAAGTCTACTGCTAATCATAAAACCGAGGGGCATTTTACGCAGATTGTAATATTGGGTAACGTAGAGAGAAAAGCGTCTATATTTGCAGCGTAAAGGCTCTTGCCAAACTATATCGGTAAAACATCTAAGATTTGCTTTTCAAGCCATGTTTGACCGTTCGATCACCTCAAAAGACACTGCTTTTCCAGCATCATCACAAAAAATTACCGCTTTAGAATTTGCATGACATGTCATGTCATGAAGCATTACCCTTATTCCCTGTAATTTTTGTATTTCTTTATTAAATAAATTGGAAAAACGCTGTCTTAATTCGAGATTCTCTAATTTTTTGTTCAGTTTGCTGCAAAAATCATGTCCTCTTTAGCCTTCGCATGATTCGTCTTCACAAAAATATTTTGAATCAAAATAATTGATCAAAATATCAAAATAAATTACCCTATTCCCTGCATTTTTTGTGACCCTATAATTAACGCTAGAAAAATCAATTGGATGAACGCTGTCTCACCTCAAGGATTTCATCACGATTTGACTGAACAAATATTCTCATTCTTGGACTCATATCCTCACAAGATTCCATGGCTGCAAGTGCACGTTCAGCAACATCAGTTGGGGTACACTTGCCTGATCTACGAATATAAATAAAACAACAATGGAATGCAGAAAAAACAAGTTATGAAAAACTATAACAATGACAAACGCCAAAGACGAGATATTCTGACGAGATTTATTGAGCATAATAAAGTATATATTATCGATATGATAAGACTCTGCAACAAATGATTAGAGCACGTTTTGGTGAAGAAGCACTAAAAAGGTCTTTGCAGTCACATCATGGAGCTGAAAATATTGTGTTAATACAGAAACTTGATTCGAGAGTTATCGAAAGGAAATAGCAGAAAAAGGCTAAACTATGATTCGAGGTAAGAAATGTCGGGCTTGCCAAGGGCTCTTGTGTTAACAGTTGTGGATTGCAAGAATTTATAAGAGAAGGCTTAAGAGGAATGCAGGAATTATTGGAATTAGTGAAAGTTTGAGTTAACTGGGTTAGGGGGTTTAAGTTGTCTGGAATATATTGCACTAACACCAATTAGTGCACATGAAACATGAGATGACCAATAAGATAGCTTTTAAGAGATCGAAAAAGAATAGAATCTGCTTCTCTCTACATTACACCGGTTAACACAGTTCTGCAGTTTACCAAAAAACATCCATATAATAGAATAAGAGATCAGCTAAACAATAAAACGAAGATGTCGGTGTCAAAAAGCCCTCTTGATACAACATGTGCCATACCTGTAAGCTTGAACATAATCAGATAGAGTGTTGAAGCTAAAGCTACCATCAGATGCATCCCTGTGAAAAATAATGAAAAACACTTCAGTGAAGCACGCACAGCTTTTCTGGGGGATTTTATGGCTATAATCTGATCTAATTGTTATCCCCGATTAATCTTTTTTTGCACCACAAAGCTTTAGATGTGTATGAATTCCATGAGAAGTATTTCTGCATCATTCTAGCCCCCATGAAGCAGGCAGTCTGCCTTGAGTTTTTTCCTTCTAATCAACGCATTTTCTAACAAGAAGAGTGCATAAAATAACCACTTTAATTAAAAATTCAAACAAATTGTCTTATTTCCAGATTCTTCGAATTTTATGCGACTTCCTGCACAAAAATACCCTCTTCGTATGACATGTCTCCGGAAAAACATTTTGGCACAAAATCAAAAGGAATTACCTAACTCCGTTTACTTTTCGTGTCGCTATGTGGTTTAAATGATCAGAGAAGTGAACTTGACGTTATTTTAGCGAAAAGTAATCTAGGAAATGCTTTATAGCACCATGTTGCATCTTGAGAATGAGCCTAAGTGCCATTTTAAAAAAGGAAAAAAATGTTTTACACTATTGACTGGGTGGACATAAAATTAGAGAAGCATTTAGATGACTTTTAAGAAAATGCCCGAAAATCAGATACCGTTTAACCGTAAGAAAATATGAAGGCTACAACAATTATTGAGAAACACCAGAATTTTCATGCATTAGAGAAGAAAAATCCTTACTGCCCCGCAAACGTAACAACAATTTTCCTTTGTCAGTGTCCAACTCTAAAATTTTCTGCCACCAATTTGGAAATTCACATTTAAGAAACATTCTCATTTAAGAACCATTCTATTTAAGGAACATCACGTATTTTTATAAGGAACCCTTAATAAGAAACCCAGACTTTCGAATGGCCAAAAAATTTAAGCAAGTCTACAACTGGAAAACCAAGAAATGTCACCTCGGTCTGCGAAATATTTACTTTATTTTCCATGCTTCGTTTGCAAAAACATATTTATGTGACTTGCAGACAAATTGGAAAGCCACAAGCATTAAAATATGAGAGATAAAAAGATGAAAAAACATTCCGAAAAAATTCTATTTCACCAATATATTGAATACTTCGTAAATAACTGTCAGTTTACAAAATCAGAACTTTTAAAACTAATTTCAATGCTGGGCCATTTTGAATTTCTCACAAAAAGTATGTGTATTACTACTGAAAACCAGTTACCTTGGTTTGATGAGCTTCCAAAGATCAATGTCACATTGTCCATTATTAACATCCAAAGCTTTTATTTTGCTTGGAACCAAAGGAAATAATGTGGGTTTTTCCGACAGATAAAGATGTCTGAATAGGCGAACATTTGACTTCCTAGGCAAAATTGTCAAAGATACAGAAGTTAGTCACAAAGCTTTGACCAAAACAAGTATTGATATTTAAAAGTAGGACAAGTCACAGAAAAGCAACAAAAAGAACAATGCAGGAAACAATGGGACGGAGCGAATCAAACCGGTTATTTTGATAGAAATACAAGCAACAATTGAAGTGATATCATTTAGGATCGTTCTGATCTGATAGCACGTACGTATCCAACGTCACATTTTAGAGAATTTCGGAGTACTCTCTTTGACATCAAAGCTGTTAATTTTATAACGTGAATTTGTGGGACAAAATGTGTGTAATTTTAGAGGCAAATTACTTCAAGAATCTCGTACATCTCCCCGAAGAATCGACAATCTTCAAAGAATCGTTAGAATTTTCAGGAATCTTTTGGAATCCTCTCAGAATCCTCTAAAATCTCAAAAATCGTCAAAGAGGTGAAAATTTGGTTCAATCCAATAATCTTTTAAAATTCTCAACAAATCGTTTTTAAAGAAGGCTTTTTTGACATTGGCCCATCAACATGTTAAAAACAGAAACTTTGATTTGACCCATGCGTTGCTGCAATAATTTGTCACATGGCTAAAAGCCAGAAGATCCACGATACCGATAACAATACCAATACAACTTGACACAGGCACTTCCATTTTAATAAAGAATAATGAATAATTTTGTTTCTGTTCTTTGATTGAAAAAATAAAAATAAAGATCAATTTTTTCTATAGTTTTGTTGATTCTCTTGATCCGATGAGTTTATTTTGTCCACAATTTTGTCAAAAATTCATTTGAAATTGAAAATTTTGCATCCGAGATTAATGGTCCGAAAAAACGTCTGAAAATAAAATGTCTGAAAATTTTACGTCTGAAGTTTTTAGGAGTTAATGCACCTTTACTGGCGCATTTTGACATTCAACTACATTCTTGTACCCTCATAGTCAATGACTTACATCTACTTAAGAAGTTGATAAGCATTAAGGATACTTAACAAATTTCTGCTTCCTATCACATAATTATATTTTCTATACATTTAGCACAATGAATTTTCGAATTTGTATTGCGCATGCATGAGGCAAATCTAAACAGTGCAAAACCAACCCTTTTTCAAGATGTGACAACAACCGAGGATTCTGTTTTCTACTTGCCTGAGCTCACAGAGGGCTGACGATACTCCTCCCTACTCTTGGGAAGTTTAACTTTGGTGGGAATGGAAACATAAGCATGGATTGCACCTGTGCTTATTACTGTAATTGGTGCCATGCTTTGCATGGTTAAAGTTAGGGGTGATTAAGGTGAAGGCATTAATAAATAAACACCATTTGTTACATGAAACAGTTTCTACTCACTTTGCAAAAAAGGGTATTACAAACTGCTGACCAAATGTCTAGAAGATAAAAGGAACTAATTATAGTATAAAGGTTTTGCATGCAAATCTACTCTAAACCATTCAAGAAACCAAATGTATGAAATAATATTTTCAGAAATTCAAGCTTCATGGTTGATCAACACCTAATCTAATGTTGGTTGGCATTGCCTGTCCAAAAAGTACAGGATGAAAATATGTTTGCTTCAATATACATGTTTGCATGAAATTTGGAGGCTTTCAACACTATTACTTCATTATTTTAAGCCTCCAATCCACAAGCTACAAAGTATGACCTATCTCGCTTTGCTTGGTAGACCCTGATTTTCCCATTTTTGCGTTGGAATACTGGAGCGAATCTCGCAGTGACAGAATCAGGGTATGGCCCAGTGGGTGATAAGAAGAAATTCCATGGTTTTCTAGTCATTTTACTGCATATGGAATTTCTAAATAGGGCATTTCCCCCATTTTCTGCTCTGCCCCCAGACCCCTGTAAACAGAAATCCAGCCTTTCTGTTCTTTTCTCTGAAATAAATTCGCTATATGGGTTTTTTGGAACAACGGTTTTTGGTTTCAATGCGGTTGCAAAAACAATTGACAATAGGAAAATCTCTGCATATTATTCGCATAGCTATGGACTCTTGGTACTCTTTGCTAAATACACCTCAGAGGACCAGTTATAAATTTTTTGAACTGCAAGAAATTCGCTTCAATTCACCGTTCAGATATCAATGCTTTTAAATGGTAGACATATTAGTAGCTCTAAAAATGCATTGCATTAATATTAGAGAACAAATTAAATAACATGCTTTATACATACAGTGCCAAACAATCTGTTCACAATTCTCAGAGGTAAGCCATATACTTTCATAGGAGCCTAGAAAATAAGAAACGGATGCATAGTAAATAAGTGTAATAGATTGATTGATATTAATGGCTCAAAGGGTCCCCCTAAAACTAATTAATAGCACCCCTAACAACTCTAAACACCCTCCTCAACACTGAATGTCCCCATACATGCACCTCAAAGGGAATCCCAAGGGTAATCATTAGACTAGTTCCAAGGGGGTCACTTTTGCATACTGTACTTCTGATAGAGGAACATTCTCAGGTTACTTTTTTGAATCAGTTGTGCTTGCTTATCAATATTTTTTCTGCCTGATGTTGTGTACATCAGCCTGAACGACCCTATGTACCTCTGAGAAATTAGTTTGCATCATTTGAGTGAAGGACAATACATTCTCTGTCCAGTGCTGGTTCATTAAATTATGAGACAACTTTGCATGAATTGGGGGAAGAATGTTCTTCACAGCATACTGTTGGTATGCTATACTGTACCCTGCTATCAGCAAGAGAAAACCAAACCAAACTAAAACATATTCTTAGGTGCCTAATTGCAGCCCCCCGCTAATTAATTTTTCCAAAAAATTCCTACCCCCTGCTCTTATTGGGACCCCCCACTTATCAAGATTCGCAGTGATATTGATATTTATGTGAAATTTCACTGATCTTGATGTGAAATTTCACTTGTAGACTCTATTTGTTGGTTAGAACTATGGATTTCCTTAGCCTATAAGTACTATGGGACCCCTCGCACTGCGTTTCAGCAGTTTCCTGACAAAGTTTGTCAAATAAAGTCTGAGCCCCCGTTAATTCTGACCCTCTGCTAATTAGATCCTGACAGCAGTTCCAACCCCCACCTATTCTGACCCTCCCCCCCAGCAATTAGGCACCTTAGAGTGAGGAACATTGTGTCTTCATTATTTTCTAATTTATTTTACATATCAGCCAGCTGGATTATAAAAGAATGAGCAAATTTAACAAACTGTAAAAAAATTGAAAAAAATTAGCAAACTGTTGAGATGCAGCTTGAACGTGTAAAAAGGGGGCGTTTATCTTTGGATAGATACGTACTAAATTCTTGAGACCATATTGAGATTCGTACTCTTCCACAGCCCTGAGTTTAACGTATTTCTTATTGACGATGTTGGTTCTTCTTATGCAAAACACCCAGATAAGAAATACTATAAACAAAACAACTAGAATTCCAATTATTGCCTGTGCGTAAACTTCCATGGCCTGG
>JACTAT010000029.1:385765-453499 GCA_014526335.1 Chrysaora quinquecirrha | reverse complement strand
ACCTGTCAGTGAGGTATTCCTAAAGTGAGATTATTGAATTGCAACTATCTATGACCATTTATTCCCCCCAGGCAAATTGTTTAGTAATTTTTCTATCAATTTTCTTGGGTTCTTAAGAAAAAAGTGTATTTTGGTTCTTCAGTTGTCACTGATTACAGTTGCAATGCAGCACAACAGTCCCGCCCAAATGACGCAACATTTGGATGCTACATTCCTTGCCAACCCGATGTTGCGTCGTTTGGCGACCCGATGTTGCGTCGTTTGGCAATCCGATGTTGCGTCGTTTGGCAACCCGATGTTGGGTCGATTGGCGACCCGATGTTGCGTCGTTGCACGATGTTGTATGAGGTTTGAAAATGGTCAGAATTGTTGCACGGCGCAACATGATTTTACATCGTTTGGCCGTGTCTTGCAACAATTGTTACACAAGCCCATGCATATGACAAGAACCTTTCCCTTTCGCGCCAAAGCATGGTTATAACAGAAACACGGCACCATTGATTTGTTCACCGCAGAAAAATGTTGCATTTAAAATGTTGCAGCGTTTGGTCACCGGAGTAAATTTACCGTTGCCGCTTCAAGAAACAAGTGTTGCACCAATTGTTGCATCATTTTGCCGGGACCACAACTCTCATCCTTCTTGACACCAAGCATACACCTGCATGTTTCGGCGCACTAAGAATTGAGGAACCAGATTTTGATAAATTTTTAAACTGCGTAGTGTTTCTCGTTGTTTTGATTTTAGTAGGAAGGGAATTCCATATTTCTGGCCCTTGAACACCAAAGTTTGTGGTTCTTTCTTTTGGTATTTCAAGAAGATCTTTGTTCCGTAGATTGTGATTTATCGTTTTAGGTCTGAAATAGCATTTCATGAAAACAGGATTAAGGTTGTCCAGGGTTTTGAATACCTGTAAAGCGAGGAGCCTTATGGCCTGTATATGAATGGTAGTCTCCTTCGATTCAGATGAGGAGTCGTAGTGGCCTCTCATTGATATTTTCTTGTTCTTCTTGGCTTCCTTTGCTGCATGGCATCAAAATAAGTGGACAGTAGCTGAAGCGAAATCTTTTTTACAATTGCTTTCAATATGGGCATCAAATTTTAAATTTCATCTATCTCTATGC
Organism: Chrysaora quinquecirrha; assembly: GCA_014526335.1. Lineage (NCBI taxonomy): Eukaryota > Metazoa > Cnidaria > Scyphozoa > Semaeostomeae > Pelagiidae > Chrysaora > Chrysaora quinquecirrha. The sequence continues at coordinate 452,377 of JACTAT010000029.1, read as the reverse complement.
CTAGCAGAGTTACACTTGTTTCAATTCATATTTTTTAGATTTTTTTTATTTCAAAATGTTCTATGTTCTTGTTTTATTTCAAATAGTCATAGCTTGGAATTTAGAACCATTAGCAGTCATTTCGTTTGACTTAAACCATTCAAGACATTTATTGGTGTTTATTTTTATCAAATTTAATAATTCTTCAGTGTTAGAGGTAGTCACTGACAGTGCGTTGTCATCGGCAAAATTACAGAGAGATCCATCACTGAGGTTAGAAAAGATACCATTAATAAGGGAGTTGAAGAGAAGAGGTCCGAGTATTGAACCTTGTGGGACACCTTAAGTCCTAATTCATCCCAAGAGCTGTATTGTTCCTTTGCTCTTACTCTTTTCTTCCTATCTGAAAAATAATTCTTGATGAATAAGAGTGAATTTTCTTTTATCCCGTAAGCATGTAGTTTTACAAGCAGACGTTCTGGGGTAAACAACCAAAAGCTTTTGATGGGTCCAATAGAACCGCTGCTACAACCATTTTTTTTATAAGGAAGTTCGGCTCAGGGTCAGTACTGAAAATTCCTTAAATGATGGTGAAAATTGAGTACTCAATATTCCTTAGCAATTCCTTAACTTCTTACTTTGTGATTCTTAAAAACAATCAATGGTCGAGGAAATATAGGTCATAAAGGTTTCAGAAGACGAGTAGAAATGAATACTGATTGAAAACCATTGGCGATAAGTATTGCTTGCTCTGTTAATTCAAAACTTCATTCTTTTAATCGAAATGCTAAGCTAAAGAAAAAGTCAGATTCCTTAGTAGTCTCCGGTCCAGTACTAGAAATTCCTTAAGTTTTTGCCAGCCCGAGTACTACCTTCCCTATAAAGCACTTTCTTATAAAAAAAATGCGTGTATATGTGAATTTTACTCTAGTCCTTTTCTCTGGCTTTCTTAGTCTGAAAAGTGCAAGTTCGGATGAAAAATGCTTTCTATACGCACATCAATATGGAGAGAACTTACCTTGGAAGAAAGGGGAAAGCTGAAGTTCTATAACTTAAATATTAGATCATAGAGATTCAGTTTACTAGTTTTCTTAACTCATCTTTATTACACAACGTCAAGGAAAACTACAATTACAATATCAAATTCACTTTTTAAAACAACAATTACCGTTTCGTACTCGTATTATCTAGACCGGAATTCCCACCTTAATAAGATTGTGTATATTCGCGGTCTCTGCAGACCTTGGTTTTTAATAAACTACGAGAATGGGTAGTATCTTCTTATGAACTTCTGCAATTGAAATCAAGGGTAAACGATTGGTATGGTGCTAATGGCCCCGAAAAAGGGATGTCAGGTTGCCTCAATTCGTTGACTGAGTCAAACGGTCAAACATGATGTGTTTACGTTTTTTTATAGCTCACTTTCTTACTGAATTTTCGAATAAGCAAATGTCATCAGTATACACTGGAATAAAACTTCGTAAAGAATCCTTGTGCCGTTAGCTCAATAAAGTGGTCACCATGAAGAGATTGTATCGAGAAATTGAAATTTGTAACAACCTCTGACTATAATGGACAAGTAGATATAGACGTAAAATAGGAGAGAACCACGATTTTGTACAGTGGGGGTGTTGTAATTAATCACAATGAGATTACGTAGACTGTGCAAGGAGAGTAATCCCTTAAAACTAGCTTAAGAAGAAAGAGATTTACATCTGTAGTGATTGATTGACGTATTGATTGGCTAAATACCAATGAAGGATTCGAAGAACTTTGGTTCAAATGAACAAAGAAAAGTCCCAAAATAAAGGGCTAACTGGTGGGCTGAGTGAGATGAATGTGCTCACTGAGCTTTGCAATAGCCTGCGTGAAGACTTTACTGTCCATTGAAGGCGCTCCTTCGTAAAGGACAGTAAAGTCTGCAAGCAGGCTAATGTAAAAGGTATGAAACGTGTAACGTTTCTTGTTTTTTTTATAATTTATGTATCTTTAGTTTCTGGTAGGTTTCTAAGCTAAAAAACGCCTATGTATTTAGTTATGTGGAATATTCATACATATTTACAATGACAACAAATAAACCCTTATGCACAATAATAATTGTTACTAAAATCCCATACAAAAAATGAAAGCACAGCCAATATGGAGCAGGCATCAAATACCTGCATATAATTCCAGAAAGTATGCTTTGTTCTAAAAAGATAAACAAAAATACAAATAAATCCCAAAGGATGCTAATAGGACTTCAAGGAAGCAAACGGAGGGTTACAAAGCCCTACAAAGGGCGGTTGCATTAGGCGTTGTACTCTCGTGATATTTGTCTACAGGCACAAGAGGGGTAGAAAGTAGCTTATTTAGATCAATAAGGTTGGGTGTGGGATGTGAATGTGATTTTGCAAAGTCACATCCTTAATGCTATCATAATGGCTTGCATTTCAATATTGCAGTTTTGTATCTAATTTGGAAAAAAGACGAAATTTGATTAACCACTATGTTTACGCACACGCGTAAAAATATAGAAAATTCCAAAACCTGAAAATCTTAGTTTTATCAATGAAGATCTGTGTATTATAAAGACTGGTTTCTATAAATTCGTAGAGGGATCGTAAGAGAATTGACGACAGTCTGCTATCATCTGCCTTTCTTTGCTGATTTAATAGAAACATGCCATCACGACCATTACGACAGTCAACTATCGTTAATCTCGGGAGAGTTGAAATTGAAATGATTTCGAATAATTACAACTTTCAAATAATTTCTACTTTAATTTCAATTTTACCGATCACTACGACTTTCTTTATCAAGGAAAAACTCTATTAGACGATCGGGGTTCAAACATTGCCGACTATTCTGTCGATAAAATGCAATCATGCGAGTTGCGAGTATGATTATTGAATAAACTGACAGCTGCTATTTTTCTGGTTCGAAGATCTTTGCCATGAAGGCTGGATCGCAGGCAGCCACCGACGTATGGAAACATTTACATAAAATCATGGATGGAAGATGGAAGAATAGAGGCAACAATCATCGCCGGTCACCGGTCTCTCTATGATTATATGAAAGCTAGGCTTACAATGCCATAACAGAAAGCAGCAATACGAAGGATAACAAAAGTATTTAGGAAGAAAAAAGTATTAGTAATGGTAGATGATGTATAAATTGTCACATTCGCATTCTATTGAAAAGCATCAAAATAGGACGTTAGAGCTGTACGAAAACTGTACAAAGGAACAAGATATTTACTTACTACAATATCAGGTAGTGCTATTCTGTTTTTGAATTATTGACTTCTTTGATGCCCACAGACTTCACATTCTGGCAATTCTGCGTGATTTTTGAATGTACAAGCTCCACATTCCCATTGATCTAAAAAAAGAATCGCAGATCACTAAGAAAAGGATCTAGAAACAGCATCTGTTACATATGCATCTCGTATTGTGTTGCCTGAACCAAAAAGTTATATCCGCATGATGAGTTTGGGCTCATACGGCTGTCTGAGGATGGTGAGTCATTTTACACAAAATTGGCCTAATGACCATCTTGACGTTCTTGTTACTAAGACCGTGAGCTACAGCCTAATTGTGACTTCAGGGGTACTTTCTTCCTCCGTTGCACATGATTACAATCAGTTGTTTGATTTAGGCAACCAATGGTGAATTATTCATTTTCTTTGATAGAAAGTCACCTACAGCATGGTCAAATGGATATCATCAGAACAATGGAGGATATATTCAGCAAAGTGGAGGGATATCATCAGTACAGTGGAGGGCTATGATCAGTACAGTACAGTCAGTACTGAAAATCCTCCACCGTACTGATGATATCCCTCCACTGTACTGTTGATATCCCTCCACTGTACTGAATATCCTCAGCCGTACTGCACACCCTCCTGTGCACAGACATTACCCGGGTGGCTATCAACCAAGCAGTAGCTTGACATAACGCGATTGAAGAATTACAAATTTTAAGACGACCCGAGAGCCTGTTTCTTACTTGAGACATTCTCGTAGCAAATAATTCATATGCATCAATAGATCAATATCATTAAACTTTGAAGATGCTGTGGAGTCGTACTCTTATCCTGCTAGCTCGTTATGTCTGGAGCCAAGGGAGGTCGTAATACGGAACCCCAGCCACGATAGCGTCACAGCCAGTGTCAAAGTCTCGTTATTTCATATACTTTTGAGAAACTAGCGACTGGCGCTGAATACACCATTCCCCGTCCACCTTCACTTTTGGGTTAATATAGGGTTAGAGCCGTCTATTCATCAAAGCACTTACATCCGCAACAAAATCAACGCTGCGTAGCTCATTAAAAAATACTGATTACCATACTCGGGCCTAAGTTTCTGACAAATAAGGGCCAATTTTTAAACCAATACTGAGTAGCTTTTCGTTAAATGATCAAGGAGGACAATATTGAAGTTATCTTACCATCTGATATTTCGGGAATAGGATTCACCAAAGTGGAATAATCTGGCGGCGGTGTCTCAATTCTCGGTGGGTTATATACGATTTCCGTGCTTGGGCTAGAAGTGACTGGGTTGAAATGCTGATTCAAATAGCTTGAATGAGGAAAACGAGCAGCTGACATATGTGGATGAGGAGTAGCGGGCTCTTTTGTATTAAAATGTGGCCCTAAAAGAAACAATACATGTCAAAATATGCAATTAATATTTCATGTGCACAACATGCAAGAAACATTTTTCATTTTCAACGAAAACTTCATTTTAGAGTTTTATCTGCATTAAATTAAATCCATTTTATCCCTCACAAAATAAGAACTTTGTCGCAAAACTAAAACCGGTCTCATATGTAAGATTATTATTTCATAACATCTGCAAACACTTCCCTGACGTGGAAAAAATTTTGGTACTCAAAAAATCTTTCGGGTAATAATGGAACGTTCCAAAAATAAGTTACGCTACGTTAACGGATAGGCCTTCCGTTTACACGAGGGATGGATCCGATCCACTTTTGGGAGTTTGGTAATTGGCGCATGCTTGGTTATTGAATATTGCTATTGTAATTGTAATCATATTTTCAAAGAGAGCCAGTTTTGGATCGGATCCACCTGCTTACCTGATGCAAAAGTAGATCGGATCTAAAATGGAAGCGCTCCAAAAGTGGGGCGGTTCGCGGACCAAAATTGGATCGGATCTACGAATTGTGTGTAAACGCAAGGCCTATCCGTACCAAAAGTAGATCCACTTTAGATCCGATCAATTTTTGCTCGTGTAAACAGGGTCTTAAATAATAAAAACCAGCGCAAACCTACGGAATCATATGAAATAAGTTATGAAACTAGCGTAAAAGTCATATTTTACCAGAGAACGTCCATATCAAACTTAAACATAACACTCACCGAAAATGTTTTGGATGATTCTGACTATCAGACATGATAATTTCAAATCCGACACATACCGTTTCGAATTTGTGAAAGATTTTGCTGATGCCATTAAAATGAATTTTTTTTCCTTAATTTTCATATACCAGCTCTGTCATGGTAGTGTTCGAATGTCGTGCTTATGAAATATTACAGTTTAATATGGCTAGAAGCATGGATGCAGTTCACAGCTTGAACATCCAGACTGTTATAGGAGACGTCCGGGTATTCAGCAACCTAAACCGGCAGGACGAACGAGTTTATGTATTCTATTCTTTCTGAAAAAGGGTCTGCAAAATTAATGAAGCCACGATTTTTCGATCTTGACCGGAAAGTCTTACCCTACCTCTTTGTTTTAGTTGATGGTAAGTCTACTGATAATAAGACATTTTGATTTATACCAGATCCGATGGTTAATACTATGTTTATTTGTTAACTTTAGTTTGTGTTATCAAATTACATCTCATGGATGGTAGGCCGATTTGCATAACTTGTGACGCTATCTTCTTCTTAAAAAGATGCAAAGTAAAAAAGACAACATTTGTATTGTGTGTCTATGTAGATATAGATTGCATCGTTGTATTGCATTGTATTACCTATGATATTCTTGAAGTTTGTATTGTTGCTCGGTCTTACATATACCGTGTAAAATGTGCCCTAGGCCTTCAACGACTGAGCCTGGAGAGTGGTGACGTTATCAAGCAAATACAAACAATCATCGACTGATATTATTCGATATTATTATGCGCGCTTATTTTGAAAATGACCATTTCATATATGCTTTCCCCACAAAGGAGTTTCTTGATCATACTGCAGCCAAATAAGATAATCCTGAAGGCAAAATATTTTACTTCGGATTGGGAATCTTCACACTTTGCCTGTTTGTTAATTATTCAAAGCTAGCAGTAATCTTTTTCGATTACGTTCGACCATGTTTTCCTAATGGGAACATATTTGTTAATGTTCTCGAAAAATGAATCCTACTAACGAGATAATAAATAGGGGCGGAATGAGAAAACAAGCAAAACCTAAAATAGCAGACATTTAGGATAGACAGGCTGAAATTCCATTGCCCCATTGGCTGCGGTAACATATATTTGAACATTGCGAGAAAGAGCGGAAACACGTTTGGACAAATTTAGAAGTTCTTTTCGTCAGACACTCCTCAGAGTATAAACGTCAAAAACAGACCGAAACAAATGACTAAGACAGTGTTAGGCATTATTATATGGTGTTCGAAAATACGGTTCTTCAACGGTCTGTAAAAGTAATTTCTTATTGATTAAGTGAGAGAGATTGAGATGGGAAAATGAAATATTGACAAATGATGTTTCTTGAGATGTTTCTTGAGTAAATATTCTCCAACAATTAACAAAGTTCGAAAATATTCTATATTGTTTTTAACACCATATAATAAAGCCTTTATTGAACGATTGCTCGGTCACTGCAGGAAAATATTCGGACCTCAGCTTCTTAAAATCTCCAAATATTTTCCAGCATTGACCTCGCAATCATTCAATAACCGTATAGTATTTATACCCATCTGTGGATATTAAGGATGGATCGACAGGCTGCAATTCCGTATCTGCACATGGGTATCAATACCGCTGAAATGAAACAAAAGCTTTCGACAAGTAAACCGTCTTTGCGTTTCCTTTTCCTTTGTAATGTAAACATGTTTAGAGAGATATTTCTTCTTAAGAAATTTTTCAGGAATCTCCATAACTCACTATTCTTTAACTTTTACTGTATGTGGAAAGGGGACAAAAAGAATATTGAATTATTAAAGGAAATAATTACTTAAAGGAGGCTGAATCACTGACACCATTTCCTCTGATCCGATTCTTTGCAAAGCTGAAACGAAAATAACGTATCATTTCAAGCTGCAATGCCAATTTTTGCACTGAGTGTGCAGTTTTATCGTCTTTTAGGAAATGATAGAAATAAAGAATCTAGATATTTTCGACCAAAAAAAGTGACATTTTTGTAGTCTCAGACTTTCCTAAACTTACAAATATTCATATAAAAAGGATACAAGCATACGCCTTAGCTACAGTTTCCAAAACGTTTGCTTTAAAAATATGTTTCTACATGAACTACTCCCAAGGGTTGCTCATCAGGTGATAGAAAAATCAACGAAAAATCGACGATTACGATAGTAGATGTTATTTACATTAACGTATAGTCCTTCAATTGCAGAATGTCGTATTATTTCAACAGAAAACCATTATAGTTGTACAGACAGATGAAGTATAAAATATGTCGATATACACTAGTGACCATTATTTAATAAGAACAGCTTTATTCTATACGAAAAGCAATGAAAACTGAAAATATTAGTTGAATTAGCTGGGGCAACCAAAAAATTCTTAAACACGACGGTAAGGTAAAAGAAATTTTGTTACAAGTGCGGAATACTGGAGCCTGTTCCAGTTCCAGTAACTTAGTGAAATAAATTATGGTATTTTTATCTTTTGTATATTGTTTCCATTGTGACGAGGATCAAACAATCGGAGCAAAAATAGATACCGCCTTGATACGTTAACTTACAGAGGCAGTTCTTGACGGAACTTAATTTAAAATGGAAGCTAAGGAAAGCAATTCTGTGCAAAGCTTCAAACAAAATCTCATGTGAAACTTTAAATAGACAAAATTATGCAACTATAATGTTGCACACAATATATTGCGAACATTGGTTGTTTTTAACATGTTTTTCATCGAATCATATACTCATTACATAAGTCCCACTCTTCGTAAACAGCAACGGCAGTCTTTAGCAACAGCAACATCTATTTACTTAAAAAATTTAATTGGATGGCCCAATGCTCAGAGTAGTTCTGAGTGATCTATCGAAACAAGAATGGCCCAAGGAACGAAAAATACGACTCGTCGAATAAGTCTAATCGAATCAATCGATTTCTTTTCTTGAACCATACCTTTATTTGTTCCTTTTCAACTTGATGTTGTAGTTTATTGTAGTTTGCAACGTAAAAATTGAACACTAACGTTAAATAAATAATGAAAAAGAGAGCTCTCAGCAAATGGTGGGATAAAATTTCCCTTTGGTTCCTAATCCGTTCACCAGTCTCAAAGTCTGGAAAGTATTCAACCTTCTTTCATTTGTTCAGACAAAGTACGCACTACAAATATTGCTAGCAAAAATGAGAAACACGCATGAGGAGGGTGGGGCATTAGATTCTCTAGATTCTCTTTTGTTATAACTGACCTTCCTCGGTCAATGATCGATTGACAAAAACCTAAAGCCGTCATATTATCAAAACAAAACGTATTACTCACAGGGAAGAATGGAGCTTGTTGATGTTGCACCGCCAGAGCCTGCAGCTGGAACGAAAAAATGCACTCAAAAAAGGAATTTCAAATCTGATTAAAGGTCATGAGACTAACGTTGAACTTATGCGCAAAACAGCAAGGTTGTACTGAGTAAAAACTCGGCCGATCTACCTTGAGGATGAACATGGGACATGGAAGGAGGAAAGCGTTCTTAAACGATGTTAAGAAATTCGTAGCTAGGCCCGTATCAATAAATTAGTTTGGGAGTGTACGATGGTACATAACATGACCAATTGACAATGAGCCATGGTCTTTAGTTTGTTTTATGTGATCTTATATAAACAGTTAAACGACGTATTCCAAGTGTAAGTGCGCGTGAGCGGAAACTTGTTGTTCTGTTTCATCTCTTTTCGTCAACAAGATGTAAAATATAATTGAAGTAAATAAGAAGCTTTGGGTAACAGCAGATCTCAGCTTACCTTTAATCTCCTCTAAGGCAGTATCAGCCTCCAGAACCTCTTTCTTTAAAATTTCTATTTCTTTGTTAAGCTTCAAAACATCTTTTTCCTGATAAAACGTAGAATTTTTCAAAGAATTTTACAGCTATACAAACTCTTGCACAAAATGCAACAATTTCGAGTAATAGAGCTTTAAAGAGAACTGGGTCGGCTCGAAATTTTTCAGGAAGACGGCGATAATCTTGAGTAAGGTAATCCTCTCCGCGTACAACGACCTTGATCGCAGTCCCTTCAGGGAAGAGAGTGCAGCAAATTTTGCTTCAAATACATGTTTAATTGAGGTTAAGGTGAAAGAAAGGATTCAAATCCCAGCTTATCTGCCCCAGGAGGCGTTTGATCAAGTATTTTCCTATTTGTGTGTTACTTGCATCTTGCTTACTGAGTTTCTGCAGATATTTCCAACATTTCTGTCCCAAATTCCATTCTCTCTTTGATTTCAATATTCGTGAATTTGAAGCAAAATTTACTGCACTACCAATCTTAAAACGACCACAATCATGATCGTTGCATAAAAAGAGGACTCCATCACTCAATACGTCCGCCGTATATTCGAGAAAATGTCACGCATAGAATATGCATTGCTTTTGTATATTTGCACAGCTATGCAACAGGTTTTGTCAAAATCTGTAAAAAAATTACATAGCAAGGGAGCAACTCTGGGCAACATTTTACTTGACAATGGCTCTGATCAACTGATAAAGCTACTTACGGTTGGATTTCTCTGAACTTTGGAGGAAGTGTCAATATCATCTTCCTCTTGCATTACTTGCATTCGAATTCGCTCAACATCTGTCCGCAATGAATCGACTTTCTGTTTGAAAGAATACACAGCAAGTCAACATTTACGTAGCTATGTGGGGCGCATAATCACTGAATAAATATGAAAACCTGGGCAAGAGTAAGTAAACAACTTATGTTGGTTATTGCTGCTATAACAGAAAAAGAATGCGTTATCAGTTGAAAATACCTATATACATAACTTGGGACAAGATTAGGTATTTGGTTTAACATGACCAACACGGTTATACACATTTAATGCTGTGGATACGAGGCCTCCTAGTATGATAGCTAATAGCTAATGATGCTTATGTTAGGCCCATGGAAGGTCCGTCATTAGCCCTAACTCAAACGCCTACACTCTTATATCAGCTCCCATACTCCTATACAGCGAGTTTGATGTTTAATTAAAACCTTTTCTTAGATTGGGAACTTTTCTAAGATTTGGATTAAGGTAAAGACAACTCAGTAATATGTTTAACCAAAAGCAGCATATTGTTTCTTATCCACTCCTTAGAAAAAGCTTTTCATGCTATTTAAGGCAAGGTATCGGCAAAAATGGAGTGACGGCAACAAGACAATGGCTAAATGAAAATCCTTCTATCATAAAGACAATATTTTGTGATTGTATTGGAAAGGGCTGCCTGTCAAGGAAAAGCTAAAATATATTAACTAATTCAGAATGGTACAAATTTCTGCGGAAAACATTACAAGGCCTATTTAAAGCGTTTTTCATCAGAAACTCATCAGAGTATACACGTCAGAATATGAATTAAACAACTGAACTGGTATTGTACACATCTGGGTATAAAATTCTGCGTTACCGTTTTTCCTTTAGTAAGCGCCTGGGACACTTATTTAAAAATGGTTCTTACAGTGAAGCAATTATTTAAAAATTTATAAATTAACTAACTTTCTGAAGGGAACATAGTTTTGCAGCAACTGGCAAAATGTGTCTCTTGATTTCATCCATCTGGAGCTTGCACAAACATTATCAAAGGAGTGCCTGGGACCAACCTGATGCACCGCTCAATACAAAGGGGCGTTTATTCGACGGACGGCGCCCATTCGATGAAAGACGGTGGTCAACTGTTTTGTTCTGTTTCTGAAAATTGTACTATTAGTAGTTTCAAGACGAATAAACACTTTAGAATTTGCCCATGCATTTTCCGCTGTTCATCACAATTATGCCGTTTGTTTAACTCAAAGCATTTAAATGCATTAAATAAATAAAGCAATATAATATTGTGTACCGCTTGCATTCTGTCACAACTATCGATCTGCAGCTGTATATTTTGTGATACTCCTAGAACAAAGAATGTCTGAATTGAAGATTTTCAAAGAGCAAAAAAATCTTAATTTCTATAAGCTGTGTCTCGCGGGCTGCAAATTTAAATGTTATTTAAAAATATCGTATCTAAAAGGCACAGATCTTTTTGATCCGTACCTTTTTCTCTGGTGTAAACGGGGTCCAAGATTCAACAAAATGCCAAGAAATGTCTAGGCATATTAGTACACAGAAAGTCCACGCACACAGATCAATACCTGAATGCGAACTGGTACCTCTGACAGTGTAAAAGATAATGGCATTCAGTTCTTTCAACTGGATGTATCAATCAAGTATCATACACTACCATCTTGGTGCATCAAATAACATTAACCCTATTAAGTATGGGGGGGGGCGTTTGTTAGTTTGTTAGTTTGTTAGTTTGCTTTGAATATAGTTAACTAACTTAGTTGGTTAGTTTGCCATTATCAAGTTGATCCGGCTTTGAATTGTTTTCATTTGAATAGAAATCATATCTGCACATTATTGTAACATTTTCAAATTGCGGGGCCACGGTTTCTTGTGGTTTTGAGTGCATCTGGTAGGGATGATGATGCAGTCGTTGTAAATAACGGGATGAAATAGTCTCACTTGTTGCTTTGAATAAATTTACGTTCTTTAACATAGCTTTAGTGTTTGAGCCTGATTAATTTCGTTTTTCTTCCTTTAGAGTACCGAAGTGTTACGTCATTCAAAATCTTTTTTTGAATTTCAAAATTTGCTTTTCGCCTAAATAATGCCTAAACGTGCAAAAGTAATTCCAATAGGTCACACATTGCCTGAGATATGGTCATCCGAAGAAAACATGTTAATAGGAAATCGCTGTATTTTGCGTCAAAATTTGATGAATCAAGAGCAAAAGTACAGTGATTCCCTAGGATTTTTGGCGGCAACATTGGATTCAGTGCAACCCTTAACCCTATTTGGTATGGGCTATTTTTTGCCTCTTTAAGTATGGGGGGGGGCGTTTTTCTAGTTATCTCAGCTGCTATTTGTCTTATTGAGATGAAACTTAGTAGAGATGTGCAAGTACCCAATTGCAACTAATTAACACTATTGTTTGCTAACTAGTCACGTGACACGTTGCCTAGCAACCGTTTAGAGTGTGAAATTATGACTATTTCATCTACGTTGCCGAAAATCAAGCTAAATCGGACTAAAATAGGTAAAAGGCACTGTAAATGTTAAAATCTCTATAGAAAGTAAACTTTTTCTATCATTTAAGCTAATTATCAGCTAATTGCTGTTTCTTGTCAACTTTTATAAGCGTTTATGATGAGGAAAAAATTTTTTGCTTACTCAGCATTTTGGAAAACGTATATAACAAGCTTTATTTTCAGCAAAAATCTTCAAAAGCATAGTTTACACTGCGTTATGGATGACTCAATCCAAAAATTTAAAAAAATTGCTAATTAACAATATCAAAAACATCCAAATGATATATCAAATGATAGCTCTTGCCAAGAGAAGTCCAACCATATATATTTCTTTTATATGTGATAATTATTGACAGAGATATAGCCGATATAACTATATTAATATTATATTATATAATATAATTATATTATATTATATTATTATTATATTATATTATTATTATATTATTATTATTACTATTATTATTATATTATTATATTATTATATTATTATTTTTATTATTATTATATTATATTATTTATATTATATAACTATATTTTTAATTTTTATTTATATAACTATATTTAATTAACAACATTAATTAAATTGATCACGTGACAAGTGACAAAATTTGCCAACAATATCAAAAACATTCAAATGATATATCAAATGATAGCTCTTGCCAAGAGAAGTCCAACCATATATATTTCTTTTATATGTGATAATTATTGACAGAGATATAGCCGATATAACTATATTAATATAATATTATATAATATAATTATATTATATTATATTATTATTATATTATATTATTATTATATTATTATTTTTATTATTATTATTATATTATTATATTATTATTTTTATTATTATTATATTATATTATTTATATTATATAACTATATTTTCTTGTTTCAAATATAGTTGTGTCGTTTCATAGTTATGCCAGTATTTTGTAAACAGTGATTTTAGTATTATCACATTTCATAACGTTTCTGTATCACGTTAACAAGCCACAAAAGAGAATAGTCCAGCAAACCAATCACACTATGCTGTAATCAATAAATTGTTTTACACAAAATACACTACATGAAACAGAGGCTATCGATTCCTTTCAATAGGAAATCGTGTGTCAAGGCTGCAATTAGTTATTGCTCATTGCCCTGCTGAAAGACAATGTTTGTATTGTTTTTCCCTGACACGTTTTCCCAAGCAAATTTCCAAAATATGTATTTAAGATATGTTCGCAAAATCACTCGCATGAAAGCCCTTATGTGTGTGGACTGCGTACACCTCTGATTACACATATTAAAATGACTGGAGAACTTACGGCTGTTTTTATCTTGAAGCATGAGATCTTGATTGTTATTTTGCACTGCATCTCCAATGTCATTCCCTTTAGCTAAAAATCTTTGCGGAGGTGTCTGCCAATTCTGGTCAAATCTTTGAGTGAGAGGTTGAACAAAGTTATTTCCAGTCTTCTTCATTCTTAAGACGTTTGTCATATCTGTTAAATCGCTGGTAGACCTAAGGAATAAGACAGAGCTGGGAATGTTGTTCTAGGTTATTCTACAAAAGACTAAACAGGTCAAAAATAATAGTGTTTCGAAAACCCAAAAAGGAGATTGAAGATAGGATATACAAAAGCATTAATAAATAAGGTTAAACATGAGATAAGGTTATAAGAAGATCTTAACCGATTTACCGACACATTGAATACCTTTTTCATTTACGCAAAATTTTACTTTTACTTTTGATAGTATTACACTTTATATTGTAACAGGATAGGCCGCCCACACATATACACTCTTTTTTTTATAAGAACAATTTTATAAGAACACGAGCCTGGACTTTGCCCAGATTTTAAGAACAAAATAAGAACAAGCTGAGGCTGGCCTTTTCAAAAGCACTAAGAGTATCAGCTAGATATGTAAGTAAGACAGTCAGACTGAACGTAAAAAGCAAGCAAACAAAGAAATAGACAAGAATGCTGCATTTTCACATAAACCTAGTACCACTCCAGACATTCGCTGAAAAAAATACACATCTAAGTAGCCAAGGAATTAAGAACAGATTAAGAACATTTCAGGCTCCAAAACGGCAAAAATTTAAGAACAGCCAGCTTCGATCAAAATTTCCTGGTTCTTATAAAAAAAAGAGTGTAAAGCAGGACAGCCAAGCTGGCTCCTGGGGAGGGCTTGTGCTGCTTGGTTATGCCCCGCTAATCACTAGTTGCATAGTTTTCCGTCCTTTCTACTTTGATAACCTTTGATACTCCAAAGGCATGACTCTATGTTCTTAAAAGGAATGACACGAATTTGTTATGCATGAGGTGGATGTGATTTTGTTGTCATCTCTGGCAGCCATTGTAGTACTTCAAGTGGAGAAAATTATTCTTAAGTGCTTTGTGCTTTCAACAGCAGATCAAAAAAGAGGCAGCAACGCCATCCATGATGACCATGCGATAAGGAAAAGGGAAGGCACCCACGTTAGTAATAGTAAACAAGAATTTCTATGACATTGTGAAAAGATCGCAAACTGTAGGGACAGACTGAAATACAGATGGACATCATGTTGTAAACTGGGGTTTGACCAGAAATTATCATGTGTCTGAGTAAAAAGGCATAGTGAAAATGGAAAAAGAATGGAAAACTTTTTAGGGCCAGGTAGAGAATAAACAGTGACGCTTTTATGGAAAGAAAGAGATATTTCAGCAGGACCCTTGTTGGTCAGACCACGGGATATCTCGATAATGTGAAAGGACGGTAATTCTGAGGGGCAGATTGAAAATGCAAGCACATAATTTAACGAAGGAATTCAAAAGAGCCTGATCTATGAAAAGTGTTCGATACACTCGGCAACTCCACCCTTATAACAAAAATGCTTCAAAAGAGGTCCAAAAATAAGGAATTTCAAGAACTAGGCCTTGAGGTAGGTTCCTTATAAAAGAGCGTGTACCTCAAAGGCCTGTTCTACTGCCTTTTCTGTTTTTTTTTTAAATCTTAAAAAAACAAGTAATATACAATTTAAATGTGCTAATCATAGCAGAAAAAGACACAAGGTCATCGAGTTTCCACTATGAATGGCACTTACAATTAGTTTTACATAGAAAAAATACAAATATAAAAATGATTATGAAAGAGAAATACAAGGCATAAGGGACACAAGAAATACGAATGAATTTATGAGAGACATATTGCTCCATTTCTACTATTCCTTCATTATTTGCTTGCATTTCATTTTATCGATATGAAAAATTGTTTCCTCTGTAATAATTTTGTTCATAGTCAAATCTAAATCAGGTTTTCCAAAAAAGAGAAGATAACAAAGAGATTTGGATTCCATGTCCAAAACGTTGAACGCAAGAATGTTATCGAGATGAACAAAAAATCTTGCCATATGGTGTCAGTGCAGGAGAAAATGTTCATTATACCTATTTGCCTCGCTGCAGTCACAAATTGGGTTCAAACAATCAAAGTTATTGGTTGAGAGACAAGGACACAAACTGCAATCTGACCGGTCGGATCTTTTGATTCTTGCGGCGAGTAGAGTAAAGTAAAACAGTGAGGCAGTACACGCAGATTTTTATAAGCAACCGCTTTTAAGCAAACAAGATGTAGACCGCCTAAAGGTTTAAGTAACGTATAGTACCAAAGGAGAAAAACCTTAGCAACTTTTTTAATTTTTGATGATTTATATCACTGCAAGCAATCGCGGTTTGATCAACATAGAAGCTATTTCCATTAATTTGTCGTCAAAACTCGCATATCAACGGAGTGTTTCTCGTTAAGTGAGACATTTCATTGATGGGTTTCCATTTAACTTTTAGTACAAAGTCTATAATGGTAATATCAGCACGGAGAAATTACTTCAGTCATTTTATGTGCAATGTTAAATTTTGCTGTTTTTCTAGCCTCTATACTATTCTTAGCGCAGAAAGTTACAGTTCAAAATGAGCAACTGCTAAGCAACTTTTACTACTAAAAGGTGGCCATAAAAGGTCCAAAATAAGCAACTTTTTTAACTAGGGCCGAGCCAAGTTGCTTATAAAAAAATTTGCGTGTAAAACTGCAAAGCGAAGAGAAGACGAAGCAAAAAAGAGATTAAATATTTTAAATACAAATATCTCGTCACGGCATTCAGGGCTTCATCCGAGTAAAACCGAATCAGAAGATTTTACAATAATTTGAATTTGGTGGTTGATTGTGATTCGTGGAGCACAGTGGGTCGTGGGTAGGTGACGAAATAGTAGATGTTGTTGCAGGGTGAAATGAAATGAGGCGGACAGGAAAGCACAGGATGAGATGAAATATGAAAGAAGTAAATAAAATAGATGTCAACTGTTGTGGACAGAGAGTATGTTATGGATATGCGCAATGAATCATGATTGATACACTTAGATGTTAACAAAAATATATAAAGAAAACTAAGTTAGCGATCTGTAGTTCTGGCAAGTTGAAATTATGCCGAAATTTGAGCTCATTTAAATCACCAAGTTTGACAAGAAAGTTTGTTTATCGTTTGATGCCAATAATATCATGGATATTAAAAATCGGCTTCCTCGACGGTCTAATTGTGGCCAAAATATATAACAAGCAATACCTTAATATGGGCGTAAACATCCGAACGATGCATGTGAGAAGAGGACTGGGTCTAATTGCTATGCATTGCGGTCCTGGCATGCAAGGCCCCGAATGTGGGCGTAACCTCCCGAATGAAGCATGTGTGAATTATTTCAATCATGAAATCTTCGCATATTGCATGCTCAGCGTTACAGATTTGATTTCATCAATTTGAACTATTATATCAACGCCCTTCCCATCTTCCCTCTGCTCTCTCTTTCTCTTTTCTAATTTCTCCTATTACTCCTCTTTCTCGCCGCTTCCTTCCGCGGTGGGACAGGTGCGTTAGTCACCGACCTCAAAACCACTGTCTTAGTCAGGTAGTTCATAGGTTTGCAGAGGCTAGAGAGCCGGTGGTACCCATTCGAGCACATGGGCCGGAAATCCTTTTCCTGCTCTATTCACTGACTATAAGAGTAGTTTATCCCTATATAAAGTTAAATAAAGTATATATAAAGTTAAGGGGCTGTAGGCAATAGCTTAAGCATGTGCTCCTTGGGCCCCTTGGAGGCTACTCATTTGTGGCTGATGCACTAACGCCCAACTTCCTGACATTCCATCCCGAGTTGGGGGGATTATCAAGCTGAAAAAGCGGTGGTTACTACAGACGTATCAATTCCATCAGAAAGAAATGTTGCTATTGCGAAAAGAACCGAATTATGTCTCCAAGTGTATCTTCCTTGATTCAGAGCAGTAGAGCACCAGGACAACACATGAAGCTGCGTTTGAGCTTTTGGGTAAAGTGGACAAATATTATCATCAGCCAAGTTCCATCTTTAAAGGCTACTCTAGTTAAGAAGCGAAAATATCAGGACTCTTCTGCAGAAGCTGTAAATGTTATTTGGCATTCTTGGTGACAAGGTGTCACTCGTCAATCAAGAATCTTTTATAGTTTTTAAGGTGTTTGATGATGGCCTTTTGTTCTTTCAATTTCGCAAAGCTTGCAGATATTGCTTCAGCCTTTCTTTTTAGTAGATTTTTGTCACAAAGGGTTTTTAAGTTCACTCTGGCATTCAGCTCACCTATCTACATCTCGACAATCACATTCTTACTCTAACATGCTATGACGCTGTGAATTTATACAGCTTATTTACGGCAGGCTAATGCCAATTCCTTAAGACTTAGATCTTATTCGTAGATTATCTGTATTTGCTCCTGGGTGAAACTGTAGCCATTTTCTTACATAACGTAACACTTTCCCTTGAGATCATATATGGTAAATCACCATTTTCATTTGCTGTACACGAAATTTATAATGATATTAACTTTGTTCAGTGGATGGAGTTGTTGCTGATCAATCTTGATTAAATATGACTGCAGATTTTCATTGATGGCCTTCTGTAAACCGTTTCTATCCATTTCCAAACAGAAGGTTTTCCCAGATATTCAAAACTTTTATCAATTTCAACAGCCGGAATTCATTTGTCTATTGATTATAACCTCCGGCAAATACTTTTTTGCTTCAGTTTTCTCTTTCTTCATACCAAAAACATGACCTTTGTCTGCGCGCATCTTTAAATCTGCCCAAAGAGGCAACTTTGAGAACACATTGAAAAGCAGTTCGTTGCACTCTTTTTTTATAAGAACCAGGAAATTTTGATCGAGGATGGCTGTTATTAAAATTTTGCCGTTTTCGAGCCTGAAATGTTCTTAATCTGTTCTTAATTCCTTGGTAACTTAGATATCTATATTTTTAATGAATGTCTGGGAGGTAGTAGGTTAGCGCAGTGGCGTAGCCAGGGTCAAGTTGATGGGGGGGGGGGGGCAAAAAATTTTTCTTGACCATGCCCTTTTTGTTGCTTTGATCCTACCGACCACGCTCTTTTAAGAATTGCCAGATATCAGGCAGTATCCTTCAGATATAACGATGATTAAGAGTTGGGTTTGAAAATCAAACGACAAATCACAACATACAATTACTTATTTCTGCTGACGAAAAGTATTCAGATATTAGAAATGGTACCTGAATGTAAATCTTATATCAATTTCACATGCGTTTTGTATCAAGAACATACACACTTTTTTATAAGAACCCTGAAATTAAAGAAAGCCATGCAATGTTATTTATTTTTTTTATTTGAAGGCTGTTCTTTGATTGACCTTTGGCTCGTCAAGTCATTGCAATATGTCAGATTCTATTGACATCAGCATAAGACTTTGCAATCTGTCTTGCTTCATTGTGGAACGCAACCTTGGTTTTATTAGCTTTAGCTTTGAGAATGCTCTCTCCGCACTTGCTGATGTCAAGGGCAGAGTCAAAGCGATTTCCACGAGCTTTTTTACTTCCCCAAAGCAAATTGACTCAGAGCAAACCTCACTGTAGAGATCCATGAATGTTGGTCGCCTGTGTTCTCTTTTTGCCTTTTCCAATGCATTAGTTACAAGTGACGAAGTCTGAAGATTGTGAAACTCTCCCTCTAAGGAATCAGCATCGAGGTCTTCTTGATAACAGTCGACAGCAGCTTCTACGTTCTTCCAAGATTGAATCGTTGCTATTCGCTCAGGATTCAAATAACAAAGTCCTTTTAGGACTGAAGCACTTTCAGTGCCGAATCTGGTTGTCATTGATGTGACCATGAGATCAGTGATCTACAAAAAATGAGAAATAACGTCTTAGCATGGCGAAAATGTCAGAAAACCACATGTAATCATAACAGTGTTTGCATAGTATTATTAATGAAATATCTTACTTCGTAGTAGAAAGTCACACGATATTTGTCTTTGGCTGTCAAAATAACAGCTGTGTCCGGATTATCATCTATTCTTCTTGCCAGTTTACGGGATCTTCCCTCTTTCGGCAGACTGATGCCCATTTCATTGCTTCTTTTAACAGCAAGCTCCCAAAATTCTTCAAACTTCTTTTCTTGTCTGAGTCCTTTGACTGACGAGAGTAGATCAGTAATACGGTCATATCCACTGACGACATCGATCTTTTGTATGCAGTTTGTCAGAGACTCCTTTACTGATATGCAATAAATGTTTCATAACCTAAGGATAGTGAACAATATTAAGATATGCAGACCAAATTCTCTTCTTATCTTAAAAAGTTAAACATAGTAACATAAAGTTGCGAAAATGCAGTAACATACCTGTAATGCTAAAATAAATTTAAATTCAATGTTTGCAATAAGCCCTTTAGCTTCTGTTGAAATATTTGGCCTTTTTTCTTTTTCTCGGACTTCGTTCAGGGTTGCCAACACAGATTCTAAGGTATGAAATATTGTCTTAATACTATCAGCCCTACACGCCCATCTGGTGTCGGATAATTTCTTGAGAACGATTGTTCTCCTTTTTCCAATGTTTTCTAAGCTATTGAAATGATCTTGATGCTTAGTGAATATTGCATGACGCTTCGCACTTCCTTCAATAAAAACGTATAAGTTCTGGAGAGTTCCAAAAAAATCCCTTGCAATGCTATTTGCACTCATTGTGTCGACTATTACCAAATTGAGCACATGAGCGTAACAATGAGTGTACAAAGCTGTCGGAGATACATCTTCGATTTTTTCCTGGAGCCCTGTGTGGATTCCAGAGAACATTACTGGCACCGTCGTAGCATTGTCCTCTCAGCAGCTTAATGGACAATCTCAGTTCCTCCAATCTTGAAGAGATCACTGTCATGAGCTTTTCTGCATTTGTTTCCTCTACCTGTTGAATTGAAAGAAGGCGCTCTTCGACAACCCCATCTAGAACGTAACGGGCCACAAGACATAATTGCTCAGTTCTGCTGTTATCTGGGGTTTCATCTGCCATAATAGAGAAAAACATTGCCTTTTTAATCCTTTCGACGATTATGTTCCTAATGGAAGAACTAATGACATCAATAAACTGATTTTGGATCTCGGGGCTCAAGTACTCTGCATTGGCTGGAAAAAAGAAGGCAACGTCTCAATTTCAAGTAGCATAATTTGTCATTGTCAAGCAAAATAAAGCAATGCAAAATGATACGAGAAGAAACGAATGGGTAGATATTTTAACTCAGAAGATTACCTTGACAATTGTTCATGTGGTCAAACAAAATCGGATCCAACTCGGACATGTGATAGAAAAACTCTTTAAAAACACCTCTGTTATGCGATTATTCGTCTTCTTTGTGTCCCCGAAACGGCATATTCAACTTTCCAAGAAGTCTTGCAGTATTAATCAGTTTTCCCATAACTGAACGGTTTTTTTCAACCTAGAAATTGACAGGAATCATTGACAATCGGTTCACATAAGGTGGACGAGAGTTTTAAGAAATGAATTTCCAAAATTTCTCATCCAATTCATTTATCTAAACAAAGCAACCTAAATGCCAGAAACGCTTACAAGCGAGTGGCAATTCAATCCTCAAAAAAGTTTACGAGATTTTTATGAAAACAAAAGGATTTCCAAGGAATTTCTGTGAAAACAACATGTTTTCTAGCAAAGGTTCAAAGAGTGAATTGCCCCTCGCTTACAAGTACTGAGAAAATCTTGTCATACCTTCTCTTGTCGATAGGATTCCTTCTTTTCTGCCTCCTCTGAAAGTCGTAAGTCAACAGGCTTTTGCTTCTTCAACGATCGATATGATTTCTTCCAAGTGTTGAAGCCGATTTGAATAAACGCTTGCTCGCCTTTGAATGACAACTAGAAGTGGTAGGGGAAATGTCTTTTTAGTACAAGCTTTTATGAAAGAGATGAATACGAAAGTTGAGAATTCATCAAAAATAAAACTTAGTTAATTGATTCTAAAATTTGTATCGAAAATAAAACAAAAATTTTCAAACAAAATTCAATGCAAAAAATTACTCACCTGCTGATTGAAGATCCTGCAATAAAAGCAGAATACTCTGTCTTCCGATACAGAGAATTCCAGCCAAGGAAACCTTTTTACCACGTTGAAATAAATTTACGGCCTCGCTTGTCAGAAGGATAACGTAATTTGATAGATTCGGCCCTTACCAATGATGTGGTCTTTTGCCGCACGATTAGATGGAAGTGGAAAGTATTTCATTATCCATTAACCATTAACATCGGCGAAGGTGTTGAGTTATGTTGGCCGAAAGGTCCCCAAGGGTTGGCCGAATCGTCTCGGGAACATTGGCCGAATCATCACACACGTTGGCCGAAACGTCTTTGTTGGCCGAAAAGGAGGTTGGCCGAACTGACTGTTGGCCGAAACGACCAGCAACCAGTGGAAAGCTTGGATCAAACTTGTAGGTTGAGAGATCAATAAATTCTACCATGTTAAATTCGAGAAAAACAAATGCTTCTAGAAATTTTGACTTCTTGTTAAACGTTGCTTACCGACAGGAGGTCCGCCAAAAAATTCAAATGTATCTTTGATTAACAGAAATAAGATAACGTCTTGCCAGTTCAGTTCAAATCATGTTCAAATTGAAAATGAAACTTAACTCGGCAGCAGGTACACTACAGTGTATAGCAAATTTCACTTTGTTTTTGACGTTAAAGTTTAATACATCTCGATCCTCGTTAACACATTTACCTTCTGTCTCTATTGTTTGGCTTTACTTTCGCAACATGTGTTGGTCGAATCTTTGACGGTTCGAACGAAACCTTTCGAATAATTGTCCAACGAATAGTTGCATTGTCCGCCAAAGTTAGCGAATTCAAATAGCGGAAAAGAATAACGTCCAAAGAGATTTGGAAATAAAAAATAAAAATTTCGGCTCTCACGAACAGCGGTTAGATCAAAGACAATTTTATTGCCTCATTTTCGTTTGTCTCCGTATACAAAAGCGACCAGAGAAAAACTTTCCTTGCCTACCCCCACCCCCACATTTTCTCCACGGATTTCGAAAAATTACGAAGACCATCTTTGACTATCATTGGGGGGAGGGGGCGATCGCCCCTTGGCTACGCCACTGGGTAAGTGTGAAAATGCAAGATTCTTGTCTATTTCTTTGTTTGCTTGCTTTTTACGTTCAGTCTGACTGTCGTATTTACATGTTTAGCTGATATTCTTGGGGCTTTTGAAAAGGCCAGCCTCGGCTTGTTCTTGTTTGTTCTTAAAATCTGGGCCTTATCGGACCGGAATACGGGGTGTCATAAAATTGTTTGCTGAGATCGTTATACGGAAACCTTTGTACAAGAGAGAAATGAATTTCTCGATTTTGTGTGGAAAATGATGATATCTAAGCATTGAACGTAGAAGATTTTGGTGCACCTACCTAATCTTCAAGATCTTCAATTATAACAGTGTGATTGTAGTGCTGTGTTGTTTCAATCTTATCTTGCATGGTTAATCAAAAAGGACATTGTTTTTGTATGCTACCAGATATTCCTGTCCAAGAACCTTACCTTTCTGTATGTTTGTTTCTATTAACTTATTCTTGCACAAATAGTCATAAATGTTATTTCTTATAAGAGAAGATATGTTAAGATTTTGCACACTAATGGCTCCAACGATACTGGGTGAAAGATAACAGAGTTGTCAGTCTCTCCTTTCTGATCAATTAAGATGATTTCACCCTTCTTCCAGACTGGGAGAATAAGTTTTGCCAGCAATGCTGCAGGACTTTTCCAATGTAAGTTCTCAAGATGTATCTTCTGCCTTGAAATTACTTACAAATTTCAACATCTAAGGCTTCTAAAGTTTGCTATTTTGGAATTGCAGGTGCCATTGATCACAACTCAGGTATGAAATAAACACAAAGAAAGTTGTCACGGATCACTGATGAGTGTTGCAGATCCGTAATGGATCTGAGACAAGGCCGTATTGTTCATAGAGTATGTCAGCTGTGTCAACATGATTATAGAAGCTCATTTTGAAATACTGGTAAGCAGTGTTTTGTAGGTATTAGCACTTCTAGGTTAAATCGTGTTTTAGTACCAGTCACAGGATCTCAGGGGTAGGCCAACTAATTGAGATCTCAACCTGGGCTGACCCTGACCACACTGACACCACCAGTCAGGTGGATTACACCATAAAGCCATAGCACCTTCAATGGCCATGTCCCATTGTTCTTTTGTATAATAATAATAATTATTATTATTATTATTATTATTATTATCATTATTATAGCAAATACTAAGAGGATATCATTGGAAAACATCATTTTTTCTGTTGATTGGTCTTCCAATAGTGTAGCATCAAAAGATAATATTTTCTTTACTAGTGTATATCTCTGTACTGTAAAGTTATATTGAATTTATCAAAACAAAAGGAGATCAAGTTTGTTACCTCTCTCTCTTGACATCAGCAGTCTGCCTTCTATAGGAGAATGAATCATCAGAAATAGTCCTTCTCTGCAAAAATATGTCTGCAGGTGACTGGGTAGTGATAGTGTTGAAATTGCTGTTATATCCATTCATATCATCAGGTAGGACTGGAAGCTCTCTTGAAAAATCACCTGAACCACCTTTTGGTGGAGCAGAAAATGCTGTCTCATTCATATTAATGTTCTCTATATCATACTGTGGAGAACTATTGCCGACAAAGTTATTTTTGATGTTACTCATAACAGATGTTGTTTTATTGTGTAGTGGAACAGGGTTCTTTGCAAATTCATTGGTTTTCTCCCCATACATGAAAAGGTTACTTTTCTTTTTCAATTCCTCATTTACTTGTTGGATATTTCCAGAAAACTACAAAAGAGAAAATTCAATTAGATTGCTTAGGACACTTAAGACTATTACATCAAGGATCATCAAGGATACCCTATTTTTCAATAAGCAACTGGACTTTGGTCCAGCCCTCAAGAGTTGCTTAACATATCTAGTATTTCAATCCTCGCAGAATGACTGGTATGGTACCCCCTAAAACCACTTATTTTAGCTCTTTTCTGGCTTTTCAATGCAATTGACAAGTTTGCAAGTATACTGTATGAAGAAAGTAATTTGATTGTTAAAAAAATCAGTTGATTGTCAAAAAAAAGTGTAGTCATATTGAAAATATCTTGCAATTATGCAGGGTATGCAAGTTCCCCTCCTAATGTTCTATCCTATTGTTAGCTTACTCTATTTTTAGTAAGCAACCGCTCAATAAGCAACTAGGGCTGAAGGCTGAACTGACCTCAACATTAAGCAACTTGAATTACTGTAAGCAAAAAATTTTAAGCAACTTGGAGGACTGGACAAAAGTCAAGTTGCTTATTAAAAAAAAGTGTAATTTTCTATTAAAAAACTCCTGTGTGCAAATGTCAGACACAGACTCTGCAGTTATCACTATTTTTTCACTAACAGTCACCAGTGTCAAAATCGGGGGTGTGGGGGCAGAGCCCCAATGTTATCAATCCAATAATTGACAAACTACATGAAAGAAGTTGTCTGTGCCATTTCAGGTTGGGTGAAACGACCAAGATGGGTTGGGCGAAACGTCTTAGCAGGCTCAAGGCGAAAAGGAAGTTGAGCGAATTGGAAGTTGGGCAAAACGTCTTAAAAGTGACTCAGGTCAGGGGGAGACCGGGGTTGGTAACGTTACCTGACATATACGGACAACATGACAAATAGGGACCTGACATATACGGACCTGACAAATACGGACCTGACATATGCGGACCCATCGAAACAACGCATTCAACAACGCGAATGCGTTCTTTCTAGCTATTTTTCGGTCGAGATTTATGAGTTTATTTATTGTTTTCCTTGTTATTAATTTTTGAATTCGTTAGGATCTTGATATATTAGCTTATCTTTCCTATTACTCGTTCGAAAGCTTAAGGAGTTTTTTAATCTAAAGACGACAAAAGTAGGGATTCTTTATAAAGTAAAAATTCGAGTCGCAAGGTAGGCCTAGTTTTGGTAAAAAGTTTGATTTTGCGCTTTCACTCAACGCAGTGACTATTTGACCTATTAAACTATATTAAACTATAAAGGAACATGATATCATTATAATTTCAAAGAAGATTATGAACTCTTAAAAATTCTGCGTCAAAGAAAAATAACTAAGAATACATTCAATAGAGCGTCTCGTTTACACCATATGACAATTGGGCGGCAATAAAAAGGTTCCCGTCGGCCCCTAATGACCCCCAATGAAACACAAGCACCTGGCCTGCATTCTCCAACCCCAGAATTTAAAGACTCGCATCTCTGTAATGAAAACTATAGTTTTATCCCATGGGTGCGGGTAATTAATTACGTTGATAGGGATCCTTAGGAATAAGCAGGTAGCCGTCAGTAACGTTGATACTCTCGGTATCTTTGCAGTCGCTTATATGATTATATATTGGATAGTTACTTTCGCTTGAAGATATATTTGCTTTCGTTTGCTAGATTTACGAATTGATAGCGTTGACTTTAAGTTCAACGTAATTATACTTAGCTATTCATTAGTCTTAATATAAAAGTTGTCTTCGATGATTGGGCGCAGTCAAATCAACAGTAGCAGTTTTCAAAAAAATTATATAAAGTGGATTCGTTATGTTGAAGGAAGAAACTGAGGTAAGTCATTTCATTTCTACAAA
Source organism: Chrysaora quinquecirrha (assembly GCA_014526335.1). Taxonomy (NCBI): domain Eukaryota; kingdom Metazoa; phylum Cnidaria; class Scyphozoa; order Semaeostomeae; family Pelagiidae; genus Chrysaora; species Chrysaora quinquecirrha. The sequence goes on along the minus strand of JACTAT010000029.1, from coordinate 425,951 downwards.
AAACATAATTTTCAAATCATTCATGTTTGTTCTTTACAAATTTCAAAAGAACATATGAAGCGAGGTTTCTGGCCAACATGCCCACACACTGCTCGCTCACCACTCGCCCCGCAAAGATTTGACATTTTAGTTTTACAAAATTTATTCGTCTTCTTCAGTAAATTCTCTGTAAAATATCGCTTTCGGGATCGCTTTTTTCATTTACTCAACATTGAAGACCCCCGGTTATCACACTGACAGAATGAGTTTGTCGGCCTGGCGAGTCGTCTTTTTCTGAGGTGACTTGACCAAATGTGCTGCCATGCCAATTGATATTTGGGAGTTGGCAGTGTGGCGGATTCGGATGAACCTCTAATTGGAAGCGAGAAGACAAAAACTAGTCACCAGACCTCCTCCATCCGGAAAAAATTTCTTTTCACCCGCGCAAAGTAATGGTGTATAGAAATGAATACATCTTTTCGACGAGCAGCCGCCATCATAGAACTTTTTCCAAAACTTCGATATGAAGAATTTTCAATACAAAATCGTATTAAGCAGCCCCTTGACACTGAATTTTTGAAAATTTCTTGAGGATATGCTTTTTTGAGTTATCACCTTACATTATATACAATTTATGAGAGAACATGAGGCTTGAATATCTTATCTCTGTCGTATTACTCCCGGTAATAATTCACGGACGAAATCGGGAATTTTGCGTGCTCATAAAAACAATGATAGAAGCGCTAGAACAGTGAAACTTTGTACCTAGACAAAGCTTTGTTCTAAATGTTTTATACGATTCTTGCATCGAAAAATCGACACAACAATCCCAGCGGATTCCCGTCGAAGAGGTGTATTGTATTGCCTTCAAAAGAAGAGGTAGAGCAATAAAATTTGCCACAGACAGTAACTGACAGTGGGTTAGCCAAGGGTTCAACACTGAAGGGGTAAAGGGCGTGGTCAAATAAATTTAGAGCGTTTATATACAGAGATAAGATATTCAAGCCTCATGTTCTCTGATAAATTGTATATAATGTAAGGTGATAACTCAAAAAAGCATATCCTCAAGAAATTTAGAGCAAATAGTTGTATTGTACGACATTTAAACATGAGGTTTAGGCCATATGAAAAGCCTATATTCATGGTGATTGGGGAGACAACTGCCCACTCACATATACATGACGTCACTTTCCCAAAAATTAACCCCCCCTTGATACGCCACTGGGAACAGATGCATTGCAAGTGATCTGTTCATATATTTCAATTTAGAGTCTACAGATGCATGGCAAAACAAGGGGGGGGGGGATCGGAGTTTACTAACATAACTTATTGTAGTATTTAGATATGTCCTTTTTAATTTCAGGATGACAATTTTGAGAAGCATTTTAAAAATGACACGTGTATTCATTGTGGAAAAAGCTTTCCAAAAGCCGCTCATCGCAGGCGTCACTTTGATGCACATAAATCCAGAATCGTTTACGTGGAAAATTTCCCTTGTTTTCCGTGTAAGAATGATCATAATGGAAAAGGGACTTTGAACAGAGCACATTACCATTGTCCCATATGTGAAAAAACTGTAATAAACACGGAGCCTTTTCAAGCTCATGTCCAAGCTCATAAACAGGAACGAGAGAAGAAAAAAATAAAAGAAAATGACGGTGAGAATCATGCAGTCAACGACACAGTACCAGAAGAGCAAATTGAGAATAAAAACAAAAAGTCAAAAGTGAATCAGGAGGGTAAAGATACATTCAATGAAGATGATAATGGGGAAACGAAGGACGGAATTTTTAAGGCGGCTCCAGAGAAAAATGATGCCAACTTTGTTAACCAAGAAAAGGTCAGGAGAAATGCATCAAACTTAAAAAAATGCCCAATCTGCAACAATGAAATGCATGCAAAGAGCATCTCCAGACACTGCCGAGAAATGCATAATGAAGAATTAGTTCCAACAAGTGTTTGCGTAGATGAAAGAAAGGGAATTTATTTGGTGCGTAAGAGTACGCATGGCGGAGTTGCATTTCCAGTGCATATCAAAAAGAATTTGTCAGCTAACAGTCCTTTCTTCGGAGTCCAGTGTGAGGAAACATCGTGTACGAATTTAATGAGCATTACGCAGAGGAGCAATATGATGGGAAACGAGTGCCCGCATCTCAAAGAGGCGTTACGAAATCCGACCTTTCCAGAACCTGTCATCTTACAAGAGGAAAAGATACGTGAGTTAGGACCTATAGGGGATTATCGTTTACTGAAGGAAGAGAGTATCGATGCTTGCATTGATATCAACAGACAGGCAACTGAAAGCAACGCACCTACTATAGTTGAAATGAAGAGTAGCGAACGATATCTGCATTTTTCTGTCTACCATCCTGATATTAACTTCTTCGCAAGGTTAGGTCGGGTCATTGTTACAGTGGACTTTGAGGAGGAGCATATGGATTGCCGTTGTTGCAGAAGGAAAAGATCATGCATGCACAAAAATGTTGTTTTTTGGTATTTGAACCAGATGAAGCTTCTTGAAAAATTCAAAAATTATTGTGACACAAACGATGCGCCTATAGACTGCCCTGTCCAGGCTAACTCTGCCTTTCATACCGAAGGACAAAATAATCAAACCAGTCAAAATGATGCAGCCAGAGAAACCGAAAATTGTTATCCTCCACTGCAACAGGATGTGCTTCTAAAGATGTGCAGATATCTCCACGAGCAAAAAAGAATACCATATGGTTACCGGCCTGGAGTATGCAACATGGATCGTAAACGTTTTGTTCCTGCAGAAGAGCATTGCAGCTATTGTCAAGTTCAATTATCTCCATTGCGTAGAGTGACCAAAAACGCAGTAATTGTAACTATGTCAGGCATCGTCGAAGGCGTGGAGACATATTACAGAAATTGCCCAAACTGCAGCATGTGTTATCGCTTTCAGGAATACGAAACTGGAGTGCACAATTTCAATGATAAAATACTTATTCACATTGAATTCTGCAACTATTTAAGGGAGTGTCTTCTTCAGCATTTGCCTATTGGAAGCATTGTGAACGTGTATGAACAAACCATTCAAAAGAGAGTAGATAAACAATCCATTTTGAATGCATACCTCCATTTCGATAGTCTCAGCGATCATGGATACCAGTTCAATTGTTCTGTTTGTGGCCACCATCCTGTTACATTGATAATGGACTTAAATCGGAAAGTGGTGTTTGACTGTCCCACAACAGATCTTGAACAGAAAGAAGAAAAAAGTGATGACATAACTGATTTAGTTGATGCAGAAGATTTCTGGTGGCGCGTAGAGATGTCCATGGTTCTAAAAGGCTTCAGCGGACGCAATATAGAACAACTTGAAATCCGACCAAATTTGTACAGATGGGCACCCTTCATCGGGAAACATACTCGAAAAAGCTCGCTGTTGTTGAACACCGAGTACAAAAAAGTGAACAAAGAAACAGACGAACTTGAGCGTGATTGTCGACAGGTTACCGAAGAACGACTGGTTGAAATGCTGCAAGAAAAAAAAGCATCACAAATCGAGGCATTTGCTAGATCCCTTGGAGTGAGTTCAAAGGGTACTAAGTTTGAAATCTTGTCCCGCATACGTGATGCAATGTCAAAGGACTGTGAGAAATTCAAGAAAGCATTCAAGAAGTTGTGGGGCAGATCAGGTGGCTGGGTATCTGCTGCTTGCGAGCATGGAATCGTATATGCATTGAAATTCGTCTTACGAGCAGAGAGCCCGAGAGACTACGTAGACCTCATTTTGTCTATGAAGCATCAACTTAATATCATTGTCTCAGATATGCCACAAATGGTTGCAGCCCATGGAAACAAAAGGCAAGTTGGCATGTTTGATCCGCATAGAGGAATGGTTGTTGCACCAACAGAAGAAAATATTGCCAAGGCAAAAAGTGGTGACATCACAGTGTCTTTTCCATGGCTTACAGCAGCAAACAACGTCACGCAAAATACCATCGACAATACTTGTCATCCAGTATCTGGCTCTGCGAAGAAATTATCACTATTTGATAGACTGCACGAGAATAATTCTGTTAAGGAGAGGGAAGTTCTAAGAAGGACTACTTTGATAAAGGAACTTAAAGGACAACTAAACACGCAAGTTGACGAACACATCCACTCGTCATTTAATCACGATTCTCGATTTTTGAATCAAATGAAGCCAATCAACCACATTTTTCTGTTTCGCTCCCTGATTGACATAAAGAATTGTTCGAAGAACAAGAAGCTTGAAAGCGACCTAAAACAGTTTACTGGACATGAGGTGTCATACGATGAATTCGGGAGAGTTTTAATCGCCAAGGATCAGAAATTGGACAGAAACCGAAAAGAAAGTACGTACAGAGCAACATCGATTTTCAACCAAAAAAAAGCAGCGCGAAAGAGCAAGATACTGCAGCCATAAACCAAGAGGACTTTTGGTTACAGGAATTGGATCTAAAAATAAGAGATAAAACTATCATCGAAAACGGTTACTGGTTGACCGACAAAGTAATCTGGGCAGCACTGCAGCTAATTAAAAAGGAGGTTAACAATGTTGGTGGTCTACAGGACGTTATTCCCGCTCAGAAGCATGGTTTTAAGCACGACCCTATTCATGAAAGATTCGTCCAGATAATCAACTTGCGAGGAAATCATTGGGTTACGATATCAAACGTTAAATCAGCGCTATGCGAGGTGCATGTGTTGGACAGCTTGCAAACTCTCAATATGAGAAAGGCTGCAAAAGGAAACAAAGCGTCAAGAACAAATGAAAAGGAGAATACGGGATGTCAGGTATGCATGTTAATTTAAATTAGCATTAAATTTTAATGCATTAATGTTCACTCTCGGGTACCTAATGAACGCCCTCTTCTTCTTTATTCGAACTTTTTACCGATCCGCGCCCTTTTACTGGGACCCCTCGTACCCTCGCATTTAAATTTTGAACAATAACTGACAGAGCTTTTCGTTTTCGTAATAACGGAAAGGAATTCTAGTCAGGACTTTGGCTTTACTATAACGATTGATTAAAATTCCGACGCCCTGCTTGTTAGGTCTTACCTTTGACGAACGAAATTCCATCCCCTGCTCATTCTAGTCCTACCTAAGAGTATTACTGATTTGCAGAACTGCAATTAACCGTTTCACTGATGATTTTCTTTCTGTTCACAGAAATCAAGCTCAATGCAATCAAATAATGAAGTTCATGAAACAGAAACAGACCCTGATATTTCTATCAGCTATCCAGTGAGCCTAGAGATTTCTGCTTGTCAGCTTGCAAAACCAGTTGGACATTTAGAAATGTGTGTTGTAGATGTTCAGCAGCAGCTTGGGGGAGATGACTGTGGGCTTTATTCAATTGCATTTGCTGCCTCTCTCGCTCTTGGGCTCGATCCTCGAGAGTGTAGCTTTAAACAAGCAGACATGAGAGCGTCTCTCGTCAGAAGCTTAGAAGCCAAAGATATAAGAAAGTTTGTCAATGACATCGTAGAAACCAACAGAAAAGATTTCAACCACGCTCATTTGTTTGAATGGTGCTGCAAAGTCCATTGTCATTGTCAAATGCCTGATACTGGAAGTCTCATGGTACAGTGCTCCAGCTGCCGAAAATGGTTTCATGACAAGTGTGAATCTGGTCGTTTTGAAGATCCGTCATGGGTCTGCAGAATTTGCCAGTCGCTTGAAGAGGGAAGAAAGAAAAGAAAAGCTAGAAAAGAGGCAGAGCGCAAAGAGGATCAGGGACTCAAAGAGGCAGAGATGAGAGAAATTTGGTATTCTCATTTCAAAAAAAATTATTTTAACAAGAGCCTATGAAAAAAATGGGAAGAATGCGTGAAACAAGGGGTATATCAATTCATGAATCTCGTACACCCTCACAATTAATCTCCATAAATCTTATAAATCTCTTAAAAATCTCATGTTTAAGCTACCACGCGTGTGCACAAGTCTAAACTTGCCCAAGCAGGACTAAGCTAGACAACGATTACAGGAGAAGTGTGTGAGTTACGTAATTTAAAGTTAACGTTTCTTTGAGACCAAACCCAGTCATTTCATAGTGAAAGAAAGTTTCGCAAGGCAAGTTCCAAAAAATCTAGAAAAATTGAAGAAATCCCTATATAAATCTTTTTAAATCTCAACAAATCCCAAAAATCTGACCAAAAAAGGACAAAGAGATTTATAAATCCCATACATCTTGTGCGCCATTTTTAGTAGTCATAGACCCCTCGGTATGAAGAACAAGAAAGCCAGTAACAGAAAATAATTTATTTTGTTAAAAATAAAGGTATTGTAAGCAAACTTTGACTTTTCCTTCTTTTTTCTTCGTAATTTTCAAAATAATTTGTTATTTTGTTAAAAAAATAAAGGTATTGTAAGCAAACTTTGACTTTTCCTTCTTTTTTCTTCGTAATTTTCAAAATAATTTGTTGTTTTGATAAAAATAAAAGTACTATAAGCAAACTTTGACTTTTCCTTCATTTTTAGTTCTGCTTTACTCGAAATAATGTTAAAATGTAGAAAAAAATATGGTCCGCATATGTCAGGTCCGTATTTGTCAGGTCCGTATATGTCAGGTCCCTATTTGTCATGTTGTCCGTATATGTCAGGTAACGTTACCAACCCGGCTGCAGGGGGAGGGGAATGAAAATGAAAAAACATTTTAATTAATGGGACCGGATTTCTGAAGTAAGACATAGACTACATATATAATATACCTAACTTAGTGTCCCAATATTTTTTAGTTTCAATATTTTTTAGTGTGGCCGAGTGGTCAAGGCGTTCGGCTCACGATCGTAAGGTCGTGGGTTCGAATCTCGTCGGGTCCACTTTCCACAAGCCTACAGTCAACTCAGCTGTCCATCCTTCCGAGGTCAGTAAATGAGTACCCAAGGTATTCGTTCTAGAATGTCAGTCCGGGGGCACAAGCTGCAGGTGGATTCAAATAAAGGCCTTGTTAATTTGAAAATAACTAAAATTTTACCTGAATCATGAGTTCAACAATTAACTTTTCCTGCATTAACAATAAAGATTGCTTGCATGCTTGCTTGCAAATCCCTCCCCTGGGGCTTAATCCTGAGAAGGACTGGGTGGGGCGTACGGTTCGCCGAGTTTCTTAAGGCCTCTAATAGCAGTTGCTCTGAAGGGAATAAAAAGATGGGCATTTATCATAAAATAACAAGAAATGGCTCTTAGCAGCCCCGGGGGGGGGTACTTCATTGTTCAAGAGACTAGACGTCCTGCTCAGTTTTTCTAAACCCACCCATGTCTACTGATAAATTCTGTTTTTCGTGGTACCCATGTATAGAAAAACAACAAAATTTTTACCCATTTGTACCAATATCTCAAATGTTAATGCATGTATAAAATGTTATATATACTGTATTTTGCTACCCATGTGTAGAGATTCTTTACGGAAAACCAACCCATGTGTAGAGAAATTGGCACTGAAAAAGTTACCCATTTGGGTGGCACGTCTATAATATTGAACAATGGAAGTACCCCCCGGGTAAGCAGCTACAATATACAGAATAACACTACATAAAACACAATAATTTGCTTTGTTTGAGAAGCATTTGGTTTTCTACTTAAAAAAAAGATCCTTGCTATGCTAGAGAAGTAATGATAGAATGACTCAATTGATTTACTCAATTTGCCAAGATATTCTTATTTTTCATCTAGTAGAACTGCTCACAATATTTGTGATATAAATGAAGGTACTGCTCATGCTCATCAGGTGTCATTCTTTCAGTTATTGAATGATCATTTACTACTTTTGATATTGGAATCATTTCATTACCAACTTTGACTAATGCTTCTTCATTTTCTTGATCTTCTTCGCTTTCATAATTATCAATCTTTTTATTGCCATCATTACGGATGTTGTCTTCTTGAAGTACATTAGTTTCAGAGAACATTGCAGAACTTTCATCTCCAGAATCTGGTTCTGAATCTTCACTAACATGTTCCTTATCTCTTATGTCTAACTTTGCTTTCTTGCTACTACTCTCGTGGGCTAATAGATCAGACATGATATCAGTATCACCAGTTATTTTAACACCCTTTTCATTTGTTGATTTAGTTTCCACAACATCATTCACTGCAGTGGCAGTCTCATCTGAATTAAACACTGTACTCTGTGACATCCACACTGGAAGTTCTTTTGTTGCTTCCTTTTTAACAGTTTTATTTGCATTTTCACCAACATTGATACTGATACTTTGGTCATATAAGTCAATGGCTTTACGATCTGTTGACCAGCCACTTTTGCTTGGCTACTGTGGGTTCTATTTGCAGCAGCTTTCAATTGTATTGTTGTTGGTTCAGGCTCCAGAACTTCTGGTGCAAGGTTGATATTTTCACATGCACGCAAAAGCTTGAAAATTGGTTCTATCTGCTCATTGAAAAGTGCAAGTGATGACTTACTTAGACATCTTTGTTCATCACTTACATCCTCGTCCACGCTACCACCACAAAATGTGCATTTCAGCAAGCCAGTCGCAAAATCAAGAAGCCGGTCAACTTCAAGGTCAGAATATTTAGTTTCACAATTTACGCAAGTGAACGATGGTCTGTTTTTTGCCATTTGTTCATCACTTTCTAGTTTCTTCCTTATATGGTCTAATTTATATTTTACAACATTCACAAATATTTTGTAATTTATGAAATAAAAATTGTAAACATTGAAATTCCCTGTGTCAGGTTGCTTTTCTTTGTGAACACGTTGTTTCACCAATTTATCAGCTCTTAGTCTGGCAAGGGCTTGTCTTAGTTGTCTTTTATCAAAATTTAAACGTTCAATCAAACTATCTTCATCAACACAAGGTACAACAGTAAGAAGGCAGACAATAGCGATATGCTCTGCTTCATAAAAAGCGTATGCAGTCATCTTAGCCAGACGTTTGAGTATCGGTGGCACTTCTGACAACAACTCCGGTTCTTCTAGCAATGTCTGGTTCATTTTACCTCTTTTTAAATTGTGAAATGTTTGATTAATTAAGACTTAAGCCTGATATAGGTAAGATCACGCCAGAAGAGAATGAAATTCAGAAATGGTTCCTTCCATCCATGCGCCATTTCCAATTTCCATTCGTCTCAAAGCACGCGCATGCGCAAAATCATTGTTGGTTGTTGTTTGTTGCTGTTTCTCATTGCTAAAATATGGAACAACGGAACAGTGGAACTGGTTAAGAATTCAAAGCAGGGAGCTCTAATTGCATGTTATGAAAGAAGCTGTCGATGATAGAATTTTTCCTACATTTTAACCCTAACGTTCAAAATACTTGAAGTTTCTTAACTGTTTTAAGGAGGCGCATGCTAAACGAGTAAATGAGTGAATATATAAACGAATGAAAGAATGAATAAATGATTAAATGAATGAATGAATGAAAGATAGAATGAATGAATGAATGAATGAATGCATGCTTGGTTGCATTGATGGTTGCATGGATGGATGGATGGATGGATGGATGGATGGATGAATGGATGGATGGATGGATGGATGGATGGATGGATGGATTGATGGATGAATAATGAATGATAAATGAATAACTGAATGAATGAATGAATGATTGATTGAGTGAATGAATGAATGACTAAAAGAACGATTTAAAAGTCAAAATTCAGCAACCTTTGCAAGAGAGTCACGAGTATTTTTAGAGGGACATGGCAGTGATGGCAAATATCTCAGGAAGACGATCAAAGGCAGAGTCAAGACGTGTATTCAAACCTTTCTTGAAACAAAAATACACCTAGCTGCAAACCCTACAAACCCTCCTCGCCTAAGAGGCCCTATAAGGGGGGGCTGACATTATTTAATATTTCATAATGAAATCTTGCCATTATTTCACATTCAAATAAGTAGAAACCAAATATTTGAAAATAATTACATTTGCCACTCCTGTTCCTAAATTAGAAAGACACTAGCCCATGCCCGTCTCTGACCACCGCGTCAGAGGACCTCCGCCTCAAGGGCCTCTGCCTCAAGAACCTCCGCCTCAAGGGCCTCACCTAAACAAACTCTTCCTCTCCACTAAGCTGCTAGTTTATAATATATAGTATTTGTCCTTGGTCCTAGTCCAGATCCTTTTTCCTAGTGCCAATTCAAGTTCTGTTCCTCTGCTTTAGTCCAAGGTCCTTAGTCCACAATAATGTTCCTAAGTTTCAAATTAGTCAGTATACAGTCCCATTCCTTTGTCCTGTCCCTTAGTCCTGAAATTACTCATCGTCTTCAGTCCCGTTCCTTAGTCCTCTTCCTCAGTCCTAAAATTACCCACGGTCTACAGTACCTTTCCTTAGTCCTGTTCTTCAGTCCTGAAATTACCCATGGTTCCTTAGTCCTCCTCCTTACCCCTCAAATAACCCATGGTCTTCAGTCCCGCTCCTTAGTCCTCTTCCTCAGTCCTGAAGTTACCCACGGTCTTCAGTCCCGTTCCTTAGTCCTCTTCCTCAGTCCTGAAGTTACCCACAGTCTTCAGTCCCGTTCCTTAGTCCTGTTCCTCAGTCCTGAAATTACCAATGGTCTTCAGTCCCGTTCCTTAGTCATCTTCCTTACTCCTGAAATTACCCACGGTCTTCAGTCCCGTTCCTTAGTCCTCTTCCTTACTCCTGAAATTACCCACGGTCTTCAGTCCCGTTCCTTAGTCCTGTTCCTCAGTCCTGAAATTACCCATGGTCTTCAGTCCCGTTCCTTAGTCCTCTTCCTTACTCCTGAAATTACCCATGGTCTTCAGTCCCGTTCCTTAGTCCTCTTCCTCAGTCCTGAAATTACCCATGGTCTTCAGTCCCGTTCCTTAGTCCTCTTCCTTACTCCTAAAATTACCCATGGTCTTCAATCCCGTTCCTTAGTCCTCTTCGTCAGTCCTGAAATTACTCAGTCCCGTTCCTTAGTCCTCTTCCTCAGTCCTGAAATTACCCATGGTCTTCAGTCCCGTTCCTTAGTCCTGCTCCTCAGTCCTGAAATTACCCATGGTCTTCAGTCCCGTTCCTTAGTCCTCTTCCTTACTCCTGAAATTACCCATGGTCTTCAGTCCCGTTCCTTAGTCCTCTTCCTCAGTCCTGAAATTACCCATGGTCTTCAGTCCTGTTCCTTAGTCCTCTTCCTTACTCCTGAAATTACCCATGGTCTTCAATCCCGTTCCTTAGTCCTCTTCGTCAGTCCTGAAATTACTCAGTCCCGTTCCTTAGTCCTCTTCCTCAGTCCTGAAATTACCCATGGTCTTCAGTCCCGTTCCTTAGTCCTGCTCCTCAGTCCTGAAATTACCCATGGTCTTCACTCCCGTTCCTTAGTCCTGTTCCTCAGTCCTGAAATTACCCATGGTCTTCAGTCCCGTTCCTTAGTCCTGTTCCGCGGTTCTGAAATTATTCATGGTTTTCAGTAATGCACTCTTCACAAATGTTTTTAAAAGGGTTTTTGTTTTGCTTTGAACGAAACGCAATTCTGAATAAGCTTTTGAAATCAGGTAATGGCATTTTGTTTCAATTGAAAGGGGTAGAAGCATTAGCACAATGCGATTCAAGCCGGTTGACTGAATTTTCCCGTAAACATTAACCTCAAATCGTTTTAAATCTACAGAAGTTGTTATTTCCCAGTAAATAATGCAGGTATACATGAAATTTAGTAGATATATTCAGTCAGTTTCGTTACTTGTAGTCCTCGTCAAGAAGTAAGAAGAATTTAGCATACAGTAAGCCAAAATCCACGTCTGGGGTGCAGACAAAAGATTCTAATTGGGCAAGACAATGCCTCGTGACAAAAGAGGTGGTGTTTTCCCCGTTTACCCCAGGAACGGTAGCAGTTAGTAAAGATTTGGCAAGCGATGGCTTAACTTCAGAACGGGTTGCAGAGAAGGGTGCAGGTTTCAGAAGCGTAACGTAAACAGCAAAAAAGTTGATACTCGGACAAAAATATCGCCATGACTACTACGATATTAGTATATAAGACTAGCTCATGCCCGTCTCTGACCACCGCCTCATAGAACCACAGCCGCAAAGAACCACCGCCTCAAGGACCTCTGCCTCAAGGACCTCTGCCTTAAGAACCTGCGCTTGAACAAACTTTGCTTCTCGACTTAGCTCCTAGTTTCTAATATTGAGTATTTTCCTTGGTCATAGTCCAGGGTCCCTTTTCCTAGTGGCAATCACAGTTCTGTTCCTCTGTTTTAGTCCAAGGTCCTTAGTCCGCAATGATGTTCCTAGTTTCAAATTAGTTAGTGTACAGCAGTTCTCTTTGTCTATGGTCTGTTCCGTCAATAGTCCTGAAATAATTGATGGTCTTCTGTCCTGTTCCTTGGTCCTGTTCGTCAGTCTTGATATTGCTCAGATTTTCTATCCCATTCCTTGGTCCTGTTCCTCAGACTTGTTACTGTTCATGTTCCTTAGTCCTGAAATTATTCATGGGGTCCTGTCCCATTTCTTTGTCCTGTGTCTTATTCCTAAATCTATTCAAGATCTTCACCCCTTAGTCTAGTTCGTAAACTTTGTTATTTTTCACATTACTTAGTCCTGATATTATTCATGGTCTTCAGTCCCATTCCTTAGTCCTGTTCGTCAGTCCTGAAATTACTCAGTGTCTTGAGTCCCATTCCTTAGTCCTGTTCCTTAGTTCTGAAATGACTCACAGTTTTCAGACTCATTCCTTAATCCTGTTCCTCAGTCCTGAAATTACTTCCATTCTTCAGTCCTTTGCTAATTCCTGTTTCTCTTTCCTGAAATTATTCATGGTCTTCAGTTCCCTTCCTTAGTCCTGTTCCTCAGTCCTGTAATTACTCATGGCCTTCAGTCCTGTTCCTAATTCCTGTTCCTCAGTCCTGAAATTACTCATGGTCTTCAGTCCCATTCCTTAGCCCTGTTCCTCAGTCCTGAAATTACTCATGGTCTTCAGTCACATTCTTAAGTCCTGTTCCTCAGTCCTGAAATGTGTCATGGTCTTCAGACGCATTCCTTATTCCTGTTTCTCAGTCCTGAAATTATTCATGGTCTTCTGTTCCATTCTTTAGTCCTGTCCGTCCTAAAATTACTCATGGTCTTCGGTCCCATTCCAAGTCCTGTTCCTCAGTCCTGAAATTATTGGTGGCCTTCAGTCCCATATTGTGGTCCCCTTCCTCAGTCTTGTTATTATTCATTCTCTGCAGTTCTGTTCCACATCGTTTTCCTTAGCCAAGTTCGTTGGTCAAGTTTTTATGTTGCGAAGAAAATTTTACCTTTCTAGCTGTCCTTGGCTTGTTTCCTTCCCGTTGAATGGATCCCCCAAAGACCATGATAGAAAATGTAGCAATATAGTGGATTGAACGTATTCTCCGTCTGATCGTGGAGAACTCGGGTTTACTGCAGGATCCTCTTTCTTGGTCTTGCTGTAGTTTATCTTGCTCAGTCCTGTATAGTCAGATACTGCTATCAAGGCAGCTTCAACTTCGTGATTGCATTTGGAAAGTGCTTTCAAATGCACTCTTCAAAAACCCTTTTAAAAAGTATTTTGTTTGTTTTCTTTGAATGAAATGCACTTCTGAATAAGCTTTTGAAATGCGGTAATGTCATTTTGTTTCCATTGAAAGGGTTGAAAGCATTTGTGACAACGGGATTCAAGCCGGTTGACTGAATATTCACGTAAACATGGACTTTGTTTGAGGAACTTTGATTGAATAATATTAATACCAAACGAATTTTAAAATTATTCCGAAGCAAGTTTTAGTGATCGAGAAGTCTCCCCGGTCCTCCGGAAAGCATTTTCAACAGGAAAATCACAGAAATAAAAAATTCTGATCCTCTCGTGAGGGGAATCGATCTTCTGCCTCCCACAACCCGCATCACGAAACAGGAGCCTTTACCAACAGAGCTATTTTCACGGCTTTCAGATTTCGATAATCCCTTTAGGAAAACAATCGGGCCATTGTTCAAACAGGCACCAATGACGCACTTCAAAGAGGGGTTAGCCCCAATTACCCCAGAAGCGAGAGAAGTTAGCAAAACGAAAGGGTGATGACACGCCTACCCCACGGTCGGCCGGACGGGGAAAAAGTCGTAAAACCGTACCACCTTCGACGTCGGCGGAGCGACTAACACAAAATCGGTTACCATGACCACTCCTATTTTAGTATAAGAGAGATTTAAGATTTATTTACTGCCTTTCATATAAAACAAATAAGGCATGTATTTGCTACTCTCTCGTCGCCAGGACAAGCTAAGTGTCGTAAAATCTTTAAAACCTGTTGAATCGCTCAAACACAAACTTTCACTTTGGCTTAGACAACGGTAACTTTCAAACGCTGTTCTACCCATTTTTACCTTTCTACCTATACCCAAATACTTTTTCCACATTTTTGACGAATCTCGAAGACCAACTTTTGACAGAACGAAACTCAATGAATGAATAGGAAAGGATACATAAGTTGAATAATTCAAACTGCTTAGTGCTTAGTCGTTATGTTCATTTGCTTTTTCGATACAGTCAATAGTACAGAAAGTCCGGCTGGTCTCTTGTCTTGCTCCTCCTACGCCCTGATTCTGTGGCAGTCGAAGTTTGTTCCTGGCCCATCTCGATTTGGATTTCTTCTGTTTGACAACCAGCATCATCTAATTCTTCTGTTTGTTCTTCTAATTTCACTGTGTCCCCTACATCGGAACAAACCACCAACACACACTCATAGCAATCGTGTAATAAGACTATCTCTTTGTCACCGACTTTGAAGTCTCCTTCTTCCAAGAACACAATTAATTTTTCTAATTCAAGGTTTCAGCTGGTTAAAATGCAACGACAAAAAAGGATCCTGCCAAAAAAATGTCACTGCAACAACCAAGTCCTACGCCGTAATGTCTTTTTGTTTTCTCACAAGGAGAAATTCTGATGTACCCTCCCCTCTGGGAGGGATCTAAGCTCTTTTTGCTACCCCTTAACATCTTTTTCTTGTGTAAGATATCATCCACTTGTGAAGATGGCACAGTAACTTCATTAGCTTCTGGAGTAAGCAAATTGGAGAAATCTAAGAGCTGCGGAGCATCAGGTTTTACCGTGTAAAAATTTCACGGCAAAGTACTTGGCTTATAATTGGTCGACAAATTCCTAATCGTCAATTCCAATTGTTTTACTCTTTGACCAAGTTCAGCCCTGGAGACCCTCGAATTATCAAGCTGGGACTTTGTAACAGTTGTGTTTCTTTGAGATTTTTGAAGCTTTGGAGGCTGTACCTATAATATTTTGAGAGATAGAGGAGCAACGAGAAGACACCGCGTGTTCACAACTTAACATAACGAATCTCCTACTACACACGTGACAGTGTAACACAATAAACTATTTACATAATTACATTACAGGGAGTCCAGAGTTCTTACTCACAACATTACATCACTCCCCTTTTCAGAAATCGTTCTCAGGGTATTAAATTTGATGGAATAAAATTTTCATAACGTTCAGGTGGTCTTCTGGATCTCGATGGACGACTACTACCACTAGTTGACTGCGGTTCTTGTTCATTCTGAACCTCAATACCATTTCTGACGACTGTATCTTCATACTCACTATCAATATCATCTGAGGTATCGACATTCGAGTTATACTTCTTGAAATGTGACACATTTCTTGTTATTTTGTGTTTTTCCTGATTCTCAGCCGTTATTTTCGTTCCTCGTACTTCTATAACAGTGTATGGCGAGTAATACAGAATCTCCAACTTTGATTTGAATCTCTTTCGCATGACGGCGTTTATCAGCATAAGACTCATTATACAGTTGACTCTTTTGTTCATTTTGACGTGCTTCTCTATGTCTATTTACAACAGTTTTTCTCTCGATGGTTGGTAGTTTACCCTTAACTTTTCGATTAATAAAAGTTCGCTAGGAGCGACTTTTGTCGTACAATGCGGGGTTGAACGATATTGAAGCAAGAACCGATTTAATTCTTGTCTCCATTTCTTCACTTCGACAACAGCGGTCTGGATTGCTTTCTTCAAGGGTTGATTAAACCGTTCAACTTCTCCATTGGCTTGCGGCCAATAAGGTGTTACTGACTTGTGTTCAATACCCAGAATGTTCAAGTATTTGTGAAAGTCTTCACCACTGAAAGGTGGTCCATTATCTGAAACAATTTTGTCAGGAATGCCATGAACTGCAAACATCTTATCCAATTTTGGTATAACACAGCTGGCTTTGGTAGAGTGCACAATCTCCACCTCTGGGAAACGCGAATAACGATCGATGACGACTAACAAATACGGTAAAGGTCCACAAAAGTCGATATGCAAAGTGTCCCATGGTGCACTTGGCATCTCAGATGGTTTGAGGGGTGCTGGAGGAATTGGTCTTCCAACAGCTTGACATGCTAAGCATGCATTAATGGTTTGCTTCACCAATTCATCGATTCCAATGAACCAAATCTTTTCACCGAGTAAGGCTTTAGTCTTAGCCAAACCCTGATGACTCTCATGAGCAATATCGATAGCTCTCTTCTGTAGTGACTTTGGAATCACAAGTCTGGGGCCTCTCAGAATAACATTCTGGAGTCCAACGGTAAGTTCATCTTTGAATAAACGATAAGGTTTTACCGTGTCGGTGTCCCATTTGTTTAGTCTTATAGCAGCACGTAAGGCCTGTAGTTGACGATCAATATTAGTTGCTTCAGCAATCTCTTGTAAGCTCATAGCTCTAGGGACACTGTGTTGAACAACAAAGTTGATATACTGCTCAGTTAAATCTTCCTGAGTTTTTGTACAGCAAGAAACAGGGTGCCTGGAAAGATAATCAGCTGGGTTGTCCACTCCTGGCCTGTACATAACATGAAAGTTGTATGGCTGGAGACGCAAGACCCAACGTTCAATCCTAGCTGAAGGCTTTGAATTGTGGCTGCCATATATTACTTCCAGAGGCTTGTGGTCAGTGATCAGTGTAAATTTATTACCATACAAATACAAATGAAAATGTTCAACTGCCCACACTATGGCTAATGCCTCTTTCTCCGTTTGTGAATAGCGTTTCTCAACCTCTGTTAGGGAGCGGTCATTAAGTATGTGCTATACTGGGGCGGAGGATATTAACAGAATATTGAAAAAAATTAAAAACCCCTTCTAAATTTTCTATAAAATGTTTCATACCCCTTGAAAATGTTTGAAAGTTGTTTCATACCCCATCTTGGCTCTAATAAAGGCCTTCCACTTCGTTCGCATTCGCTGTTCGCTAGCAAATTTGCAGTTTACCGCTAGCTTGCGAACAGAATACAGCCTTCCTGATCAATTTTAGGCGAAAAAAAGTTGTCAAAAGCTTTAGCTTGATTTGCAGCGGAAATCAAAATCAATTCGCGTTCTCCATTTTTGATGTCTAGCGAACAGCGAATGCGAACGAAGTGGAAATGGGCCTTAAGAGATGAAATTTAATGATTCAGGTCTACTGTTTGCATCTCCTTTTCAGCTTCAATGTCACTTTATGTGCACTGTATCATCTCAAATCTGAAAAATAAAAATCTCTGCATCACATATCTAACTAAGTTTTACAACAAAATTGATAAAGTTATCACCCTCATTCAAACCAGCATCCACAAAAAAGTAAACAAAACTTACAAAGTCCTTTGCTCTGTGGTTAGTTGCAACCCTTCCTCCCCTTGTTGTTGTAAAGATAGACTCCAAACTTCGTACACAGGGGCGGCGCCAGCCGCCAAAATGTGGGGTGGACTAGCAAGCAAAGCAAGCCTAATTTGGGGTCTGGGGGGGCTTGCCCCCCAGGAAAAGGTTTTTAGAGACCACGCCCTTTAGAATGACGGGAAACGCCCTTTAGAGCGCTGGGACACCCCCTTTTTTGGATCGAATGAAAGATAGTATCCTAATTTTGGCAGAAATGAAAAAGTCAATGAAGGGCAAAAAACTTAACGAGAACCTAATTATAAACTCAAGACACAACATAAACCTATGAAAATATTAGTCACTGCTTGATTGTTTTCAGCTGCTTCTTTTTCCTTCTTCCAAAAGGCAATCTCTCTTGATTCAGAAAGGAGTGGGAATTCAAGTGAAGTCTTAAGAAAGGAAAATGACTCATCAGCCCCCCCACACCATTTTCTCATCGGATTTGGGCGAATGAAATCGACAAAATCGATCTTTGACAAAACTGGGGTGACACGGACACGTCCCCCAGTCCACCCCGTGATATGACGCCGCCCTTAGGGGCTTGCTTTCATCAATGCTCAGGGTTGCCTTGTCACCCTTTAATTTTCCAAGTCCTTTAAAGACCTTTGCATGTTTATTCACAATAGCAGACAATGCTGAATCTTCAGTGGATATAGTGTTTAGATGCAAACTGACAAGGTGAAGATCTTGAGCTGTGGAAAGTGACAAGAGATTTCCACTGTTGTTGCCCTTGACAACATGAAATATTGCTTGAGCAATATGCTTCTTGGTTTCAATTATGGCATGAAATTGTCCAAGAAAGTCAACTGGAGTGTTATTATGATAAGCAAAAGCTCTAGTTTTTGTTTTCTTCAATTCAACATCTTTCATTTCTGCAAATGTGTTTTGATCAATGACATTTATTGTGGCTCCAGTGTCCACAGTTATTTTGAAATTATGTCCACATACCGTGACATTAACAGTAGGACTATTAGATTTCTTATTGTGACTCATAGCATACAAATATCCATCATCAGATGAAAGGTCATTGTCAGAGCTGTCTTCAATGCAGTTGAGGGCTTTCTTCCGGCCATTACGACGTCTACTTGATTGCTGCTTGTGATTGACATTTGAACCTGTTTTATTTTTACAAACATTTGCAAAGTGGTTTTTCTGTCCACGGACACGACATTCTTTTCCTTTGGCTGGGCATGTTCCTTGATGAGGATAATTTCGACCACAAAAAAAAATATTTGCGTTTCTTAGTGTCCACTCTGTTAGTTTGTTCAGTGACAGGTTCTTTCGATTCAATAACTTTGGCCTGGCAAGCACTTTGCTCGTCCCTTCGCCCTTCAAGCAACATTGCTTTTAGGTCAAAAGTTGGATCTCGTAAAGCTCTTCGGCGAATTTTCGAGGACGCTCCCCCGATAATAATTTGCTCCTCAAGTTCAAAATTAGTGTCCTGGAACTCACAATTCTGTGCTAAAGTTCTCAGTCTTGTATGAAATTGATCCAATGACTCGTTGGCTTCTTGTCTAGCCTAACGAAAACGATAGACTTCATATCGTCTATTCTTTTGTGGCTCGAAATATTCTGACAGTTTCTGTTTAGCCACTTCGTAATCTGCAGCAGTGCCCGTATCAGATAACTGATTAAAATTTCCTAACTCTTGGACCAGCTTGATATAACAACAATGCACGCTTACGTGTGTTATCTGTGATCCCACTAGCAGTGATAAACATATCGAAGTCAGCCAGCCAATCCCGCCATTTTAGGCCTAGGCTTGCTCCAAGCTCAATGTCTGGATTAAATTCAGCAACCGGCCTGATTGAAACAGACTGAGCCATGATTTGAACAGGCTGTGCAGGTTCAGTTTCTTCCATCTAGAAATTCATAACTTAAACTCGTCGCCAATATAATATTTTGAGAGATAGAGGAGCAACGAGAAGACAACGCGTGTTCACAACTTAACATAACGAATCTCCTACTACACACGTGACAGTGTAACACAATAAACTATTTACATGATTACATTACAGGCAGTCCAGAGTTCTTACTCACAACATTACAGTACCTGAATCAGATCACTATAGGGTTTTGAATAATAATGCCTTTCAATAGTAAAATAATCGAAAGGACACCTTGTTGAGTACTTTAGCCTTTCTCTCAGGCATGCTAGAAAACGATAGCAGAGCTGAAGCATCAAAGGCATGTCCTTGCCTTCTCGCATTTCGGGAAAAAAATTTCAACATACAGTGTAGTTAAGGAGCTCACTTTGACGATCTCTTTATACCTGCTGCAAATGCCACTTACTTACTCTCGGACACCAAACAATTGATGTAAAAACGTCTTTGGAAGTTTGCTTCGAATTTACACCCTCATGCCCTTGAAGGTCACGAGTCTCCTTTGTAAATTACGAACCCTAGTCACACATTTGATGACGATATCGTTGATGCTTTGCAAGCGTGCAACAGAATCATCCAAACAAAAAAGCTTGGTTGTTTACGAACTTTCGGTGCCTGTGTGATACCAGGTTCGTTGGTTGCACTTCCCAGAGATTAGGAGATACGATAAAACATGTCCCTCATCCAACCAAAAAGCTGGTTCTGTGTAGACAGAAATAGTTCGTTTTCTCACTTGGACTCTTCAATAATTAATTCTATCGATCTTCCCGCTGTATTCTGCAACCTGATTTTTGTTTGAAACACAATGTCAATTCGCCTGGGCTTTCTGATTGGTGCATTTCGATCCGCATCTAGGTATAAATTAAAATATTTTGTTTCGGCTTGTTCCTGAAGAGTGTAAGACGAAAAATATTTTTAAACATTTCCAGAATCAGCAATATAGCTATGCTTTCAAGTGCACTGCTAGGAAAAATCAATTATTAAAGAAAATTTGATATTTTCCTTGATTTGGGAAGCAAATACAGAAGAAATCTGATATCTGTTCTGTGTGTTATTTTCAAAGCATTTGTCTATTTCTATTATAACGAAAAAAGGTTTCTGTGACTATATTTTGAATAAATCCCAGTTTTTAATTCACAGATAAAAAACAATAAATCTAGAAACCACAGGCTGAAAGTATTGAAAATGACCCCCAGTAGAGAAAACACCTTTCTTGAAAACGTTTCAGTCTCAAGCAACATCCGTCAGCATAAGCCAATAAAACAATTCTAATTGATGATTTTATTATATTAATTATTCATGCGAGATACCAATCCTTGAAAAGCCGGTTCACTCGGTTCGGGCTCATTTCGAAATAAATCTACGCTCTGAATGTCTTCTAATCTGGTCTCAAGATTCTATCTGCAAGTTCTCAAAATTGATGGTAATCATAATGACACAAATAAGATGTCTACATATGTTTGCTTTTACAGTTCTCTTTGTTGCCAAATCAAACGCAAGTTTAACCACAAGCTTTTCACGGCAAAGGCAATTTAAGATGTCTTATCTTCTTGATGTAATACCTCATGAAAGCATTAAATCAGTCACTCTTAGCAGTAACAAGGCTGGAAGTCAGGTATTTCCAACATTAAATTATTATGTTCCTATATAGATTCCTTTTTGTTCAAGAAGCATAAAGTATTTTCCATTGCATAAACACATTTTCCAGTTATGAAAAAGAATATCGCTAGCAACGAATGCATGACTTTTAGCAGTAATATAAAGTTTTTTTCTGGAAAACTTGGAACATGAAAGCTGCCCTTTTTAGAAGTAGCTGAAAATTATAGCTAGCTACTTCTATCTGAACTTCTTCGCATATGTAGCCAGGAGGCTAGCGTTTCATGAGCGAAACAAGCTGGTCCGCAGACGTATTTATTCGATTTTCCTGCTGTACGAATAGTTGTTTTTCTTCCCGTTTGCGCAAGTCTTGAAAGCAAAACGCTGAATTACAGAATTGCGTGCTGACAAAGCGCATTTTTCTCAAGTTTCTCACAAATCATTTGCAAGATGCTTTCAATGGCAATATTATAACAACTTGTCTGATTTCTATAAACTCGGTATCACCCAGACCTTTGCAACGTTTTCACGGGCATTGTCAAGTACCCAACTACCATTATCATTCTTTTTAGACAACTGCGTATTTACTTTGTAATAAACGGTAATTCCCATGGCAAAAGTTTTTCCAGATTTCCGAAAATACCTTTTCAGAGAGGCCTGGGTCGGACGAGACATTTTTTCTGGTAAATGGTCGACTTTTCTGGTAAGGGAAGCCTCTCAGTTTGCAGCGAATGAAATTAAGGTCGTTTTGGAAGAGATAGTTCAGTAAATTTTCATTAAACTGACGAATAATGGAAGAAAAAACAGGGAAAGGAATCTACAACAATTAAAGTTGAAAATATGAAATATGAAAAAATGACGAAAACAAGATACAAGCAACGCACAAACAGGAAAATATTTCATTAAATGTCTTGTTGGGCAGATTTTGTGGGATTTGAACCCTTCTTTTCACTTTTATTCGAATAAAACGTGCATTTGAAGTAAAATGTGATGCACAACGTCTCCTGAAACGATCGCAGTTCCAGTTGTTGCACACGGAGAGGATTCCCTTACTGGAAATGTCTACCATTTTAAAAACATAGGGGCCCTATGGGCATGTTCGAAGAACGACTCTGGTTAATGGTGGCTATTTCGATGAAATGATGAACGAGGTTTGTCGCTGTGCACAAGGACGATAATGATTATGTGGATAATGTTGGTGATGTTAGTCCTGGCCCTATTGGTGGTGCTAGTCTTGGTAGTGATAGAGATGGTCATGATTATGTGGTGGTTGTGATAGGCCTGATCGTGGTGATGGTTGTAGGGGTGGTTGTGGTGGTGGCCATGGGGCTGGTCGTGGTGATGGTTGTAGGAGTGGTTGTGGTGGTGGTCATGGGGGTGGTCATGATGATGGTTGTAGGGGCGATTGTGGTGCTGGTGTCGTTCCTTTAGATTTTGCCGCAGCCACACCGTCAATGATGGTGATGGTAATCATTATGATGATGATGATGATGATGATGAAGATTATGATGATGACGATGAAGATAATGATGACGATTTGCTTTGAAAACTGTTTTAAAATTGCCGCTCTTGCCCAGACTCTATTATCGACGATGAGAATGTTTGAAATGTCATTAATTGAACCAATGTGGCAATTTGCCATCGAATTTTGGGTAAACAAATATGAGTCATCGAAGCACATGACCCCAGATTGACAAAAGTGCATTGTGAAAACCAACTGCAAATTGCGCATCAATGGCCGAGACAATGGCCCTAATGGCATTCTTGACAATGGCCCTATTGTTACACGTTTTCCATTGTTCAAGCGTTGGTTAGTTAGTTAGTTAGTTAGTGACACGCCAGCTAGATTGGCTTAATCGAAGCCACCAATGTGTTCGAAATTCTTCGAACACAAGTAACTCAGCAAATACTCAGGTGCTAAGTTACCCCGGGCGTCTTGGCAAACATAAGTGCTTCATACTGGTAGACTCACTTCATAAGTCCCACTACTTCGCTCGATGTTTTGTTGTTGTTCTCTACAATCTCTCAGCGTGGGACTTATGTCCTAACAGCTCTGAAACTGGCAAGCGGCGCCAAAGAATTGGCGTCCCAATCAGATTGCAGCATTTCCCTAAAAACAATAGCTATTGTTTTTTGAACCAATCAAATCCTTCATAGTATGAAACTCCAGAATGAGGCCGATGTCCGAAGTTGTCGGAATATTGAGTTCATGCAGCCAGAGCCAAGACCTAAATGTTCCGATTTCGTTGACGTTTTGGCCAAGCTGGCAAGAATTAAATATCACTAGAGTCACAAGAGGTTCGATTCTGACTTCAAGGCAAAAAATCGAGTTTTTGCTCGAAGTAACATTGCTTTTCGACCGAATTTAAGCTCACCAGAGTCCTGAGCCGAAATGTCGGCAGACTTAAAGACAAGCTGTGAGACTTAGGAAAAGATACAAACATGCTGAAAACGTCATTAGATTCGCTATACAATTTTACATCAGAATTTGAAATAAAAATTAGTATTATTTCAATGATAAAATGACTAGAGTCTAAAATGTCCCTGGTAGGTAGCATTCCGACTTTTCCACATACTGGTAAAATGAAAACGAGGCAACTCTTTTTTGCAGTCCCAGAGCTGGAAGGACACGAGTCTCTGTTGGAGTGACAAATCACAATAAGGGGAACGTAAACTAGAGACTCGTGTCGTGAGTCTAACTCTATGGCTTCATAGCACTACTGTATGGGTGTGGTTGAAGTGCGTGGCATCTTGTCAACTTTCAATTCACTTATACGCCCTTGCGTGGGCCTATGAATATGAAATGCCGCGAATCCTCGAATAGGTCAGTTCAAAGCCGCGATTTGCGATTAAATTAATTGCCCAGCAACGATCGAATAAGATAGAGGATTCTGTTGATATTGCTGTACAAAGTTACTTACGGCGTTGTCGTTTACAAATGTAGCTGCAGGCATGCAAGTCCATCTCGGTTACAAGGCACAATCGCATACGTAAGCCGATGGAAAAACACACAAAAGACACAAGAAACAACTCATTCTAACCTTGGAAAAGAATGGTCAAATCTGTAAGCCGAACGCAAAAGAGGGTCGAAGCTGCAAAAATAGAATCTATTCTAGGCCCCTTGAACATTGAGGGGACCTCTCTAGACAGGTCGGTCGCCGCTAAAAGTCATAGATAGTTTCTTTAAATGCTCTTTTCGTCTTGATAAAGCTCTTTTCACAAAATTGTAAGTAGAAAGATACAATCGAATGGAACAAAATGTACAGGCTCAGAGTGTATGGTGATTACAATTTAGGCCTAGCTCGGGCCAAGCCATATGCCGACTTGGGCTTTCATTGTATACATGCAAGCGATGTTAGACAAGGGGTGATAAACACTAATACGAAAACAAGTCTTTGCAAAGACAACTCTATTTGACATCAAGGATTGTTTCAGAATCATTGGCAAAGCAAAATTTTTGTTTCACTTTGGAGTTTTGGAATCTGTCTACATCAAAACCAAAAGGCCTGTTCTGTGTAGACAGAAAGAGTTCGTTTTTTAACTTGGACTCTTCAAATAATTCTATTGGTCTTCCCGCTGTATCCGACCAGCTGATCGGTGTTTAAAGCACAATGTCAATTCAGCTTTGCGTTCTTTCTGATTGGTGCATTTCGAGTCGCATCTGTATATAAATTCCGCCTTAGTCTATTGTTTCGGTCTGTTTCTGACGTTCATACTCTGAGGAGTGTCAGAAGAAAAAAGCTTTGAAGTATGTCCGAAAATAATTCCTCTGTTCATCGCAATTTAAAATTATTAGCAAAAAACACACAAGAAATTATTCCGCGTTTTTTATTTCAACACAGAGGCAAAATCAATAATGCGGAACGTATATTCGCGGAGAAAATCTGTTCCGCAGTTCCGCGGAATTTTCGCGTTCTGCATTATTGACCTGGCCCATGAGACATCAATTTTTTGTTACATTTTTATGTGGTATAAAATCTTTCAGAAGATTTTTTCAGTATCAAAAGTTTCTTAATTTATGGAGAATTTTGGTACTGAACGTTCCTTAGCATCCTATAAGGGATAAAAATTTTAATAATTAGCTAGACTCTCATTAGTATCTACGTCAGAAACAGACCGAAACAATAGACTAAGGCGGAATTTATACCCAGATGCGGCTCGAAATGCACCAATCAGAAAGAACGAAAAGCCGAATTGGCATTGTGTTTTAAACACCAATCAGCTGCTAACGTTATTCAAAACCTTCAGTTAGACCCGGCAAAATCGTTTATGTGTTCCTTCGACATCAGCAGCCTTTTCACTAACGTACCTTTGGATGAGACTATCGGGATTTGCGCTAGAGCTCTATACCGGGGTGAACTTGTCAGTCCGCCGTTCCCTGAGGAGGTATTTGTCGAATTGATGGAGTCTGCTACCAGGTCGGTAGAGTTCAGCTTCAACAATGAGATGTACCGACAAAGGGACGGAGTCGCCATGGGGAGCCCATTGGGACCAGCGCTAGCAGACATCTTTGTTGGTTTCTACGAAGGTCAACTTTTCAGCTCCACATCAAAACCTCCGGTTTATTTTCGATATGTTGATGACACTTTCGCCATTTTCAAAAAGAGTCCGATTGTAGCGTTTTCCTCCAAAAACTCAACGCCTTGCATCCGTCTCTAAAATTTACTTTCGAAAAGGAGCAAAACAACTCTTTGCCGTTTCTCGACGTCTTTGTTGAAAACACTGCTACTGGATTTCTCACCAGTATATATAGGAAACCAACCTTTAGCGGCCTCTATACACGGTGGGATTCCTTTTGTCCAAAACAGAGAAAAATTAACCTCATCAACACGCTAGTTCATCGGGCACTTATGATTTGCTCTAAATCTCGGCTTGATTCGGAATTGGATAAAATACGGTCTATTCTCATTGAAAACGGTTACCCTGAGGATGTCATTTCGGATTGTTTTCGCAAGAAGATCGCAAGTTTTTCGGCTGATAAAAAGTATGGTCCGCAAAAGTGCCCTGTTTACCTAAAAATGCCTTGGATAGGAAACGTCTCATTGCGATTCGAAAGTCAAATTAAAAAGGCCATTACTAAGTGCTTCGCTGCTGCCAACCCTCGCTTAGTGTTTGGCACTCGGAAGGTTCTACCATCCATTCAAAAGGATTGCGTACCTACCACACAAAAAAGTTTGGTCATTTATGAATTCTCGTGCCGGTATGTGATGCCAGGTACGTAAGTCGCACTTCCCAGAGATTAGGTAATAGGATAAAGCAGCATGTCCCTACTAACATTCGTCTGCATAATTTTCGGCAAAGAGAGCAACCACCCCGTGGGTCTAAACAACAACCTAGTCTTAAACATGATTCTGCCATAGGACAACTCGATACCCCGATTTGTGCGGAAAATTACAGCGAGGATTTTTTCAGAATCATTGGCAAAGCAAGATCTTTATTTCACTTAGGGGTTTTGGAATCTGTCTACATCAAAACCAAAAGGCCGGTTCTGTGTAGACAGAAAGAGTTCGTTTTCTCACTTGGACTCTTCAAATAATTCATTGGTCCTCCCGCTGTATCCGACCAGCTGATTCGTGTTTAAAACACAATGCCAATTCAGCTTTTCGTTCTTTCTGATTGGTGCATTTCGAGCCGCATCTGGGTATAAATTCCGCCTTAGTCTATTGTTTCGGTCTGTTTCTGACGTTCATACTCTGAGGAGTGTCAGACGAAAAAAGCTTTTAAGTATGCCCGAAAATGATTCCGCTGTTCATCGCAATTTTGAAATTTTGTACAACTCAAAGACCATTAGTATCTCATAAAAAAGAAAGTAGCTAGACAGTTTTGATAGAAAGAAAACATCAAGGGGATTCTATTGTCAATCTTTACAGGAAAATGCACCAGACGACCAGCTATTGAATGGATCTGGTCAATGGTAACCACGGGTAACCATATGGGTTACCATAATGTATAAAGCGAATGTAATCCACACTTTTTAAGAATTTTACGAACAAAATAATTTTTGTTATTTGGATATGCGTTAACTTTGAATTTTCTTTGATTAGGGCTTTCTCTTAACTAAAAATTCTGGTTAATGATGTTGAATGCAAGTTCAGATGTATAATTGTTTCGAACTCCAAAAATAAACAATAGTTTGTTGCGAATTTCGGTCATATGCAACTTCAAATGGAATTGAGATTATGACATGAAATTAATAAGTGTGGGGACGTCCTAATAAGGACGGAGACGGAGAGTATAAAAAGTCTGAAAATTAGCTAATAGTCTCTCCTTGTATGTGGCAGTCAACGGTTATCTATCGATTGATTGCATTATTTTGCGCAATTATCATTGATTCTAGATGTCTTGTGGGCAAATGTGCTTTGGGAAACAAGAATGTGTAACAGCAATTTACAGCAAAGACGAGAAGAAATGCATTTTGTTGAAATCAAAACTCATATCGATCGAAAATTACAGGACAACAACAGTTCAAGACCGAGAGACGAAAATTATTGTGCTTCATGCAATTGTTAGTACTTTTCTTATTGCCAATTTTTTAATATCAGTTGATGCAAGTCTTAACTTGAATATAATACAGGTTTTTGTAGATATTCCGAGAAAGCTATAAAAACCTTACCTATCTATTGACGCAAAATCTGAAATTTGTGGTAAATTGATGTTTTAGGACCCATGCAGTCCAAACCCATGCTTTTCTCAAGGACGTTGCAGAGGAAAAGAGTCTGGTTTCAATTGCTCCTGTGCAGTTGACGAGAGAGGAAGCCTCTGTGAGATAAAGCGTAAGTCAATGCTGTATTTCGATATCGTTTCTTGTTCTCTTCATCACTGGTTAATTAGTACAACTGCATGACAGCAAGTGATGTCATTTAACTCATTATTGTTATCTTTCATATGATTTTTCCAAATGTAGTGTCTGGTACAAGCTGCAAGGAAATAAAGAACAAATTCGCAAAATACAATCCTGCGAATGGGAAGTACAAGTTGGCCTCTTTGGATGGTAAAGAATCATTCACAGCTTACTGTGACATGGTGTTTGACCAAGGTTAGAGATTTAAGAGTAGCTATTGTTCTGGGGGTCCTTATACCAATCTATCAAACAATGTTTGTCGAACGTTTGAGAGTCGCTTTGCAAATAACTTTTTCCAATTTGGCAACGTCACAATGTATCTCCTAACAAGCAGAATGCCTTGGCAATATTTCTGTAAACTTCGAAAAATCTTTATGTTTCAACAAGCAAATGATTTGAGAGCACAGTTTAGGAGTAAGATATACAGTCAAACGATTTCTTTTCAAACATTCTCTTTGACTAACAGATTTCCAACCTCTGTGACATGCAATATTTGATCCTTAGTCTGCGACATTATTACCTGCGCAAATTGTGTCTTTCTCTTGTGAATGGTCTCACGTTTCTTACGTTTTTAATTTCGATTCATCACATAGAAAACATACCGCACGACATACATTTCACATCATAAACATACTGTAGTCTATTACTGCTCTATTATACAGTAAATCGTTTTGCATAGCTACATATGGGTGGACAGATACAGATACTTCATAATCATAGTCCCACCTTTTATAATCTAGACGCAGACCCAACATTTCGTTAGTAGTAAACGGAATATGAAAGTTATAACACTTTCTAGCAATTGAAATCGTACTTCAACATCTTCAACGCAATTTTTTAAGGCAATTATGACTAAAATAAAGTTTTTTGGTTTACTTTCATTTCCCTTCCTCTTACGGAAATCATACCTATGTTTTGAGAATTTCAGGGCCCTAAACCCACCCATACAGAGACCACAATTATTCAAAAAACAAACAACACCATGGAGAGCATTCACAAAACCGTTGCATTTTAGAAAATTGAACTTTGTCATCTGAATTATTTTCAAGGTAGTATATTAAACATAGAATGATCATTTTCGAAGGTGGATGGACCCAAGTGGCAAAGGTTATATCGGACAGCAAGAATGCAACACACGCGGCATACAAAGAGGCTTCCAATCTTAAAGATTTCGATGCTACAGAAAACTATGTCATGACGAGTGAATTCCTACAGAAGTTCAGAAATTTTAGCGATTTCAAGCAATTTCGTTTTGAATGTTATTCCAATGTCACAAAGAGAAAGATTCATATTAAGACCAAAGAAAAGCACACGGGAATCGTGGATTATTTTGCTGGTGTTAACGATGCTCGACCAGGATCCTGTAGCACATATACAAAGTATGTTTCGCTTTCATATTCCCATTTCGACATTTTCATCCTGAAAAACACTTAGGTCCAATGTGAATTTTGAAACCCATTCTTTTCCAAATTTCGTGAAAGCATGCTGTGACGTCTCGTCTCTTTCGACTCGCTGTAATCGCGAGTCGCAAGCGCCAGAAGAGTAATTGGTCTAATTTCCATTCCATAGATCGTAAATGTGGTAAGATTGTATCCAGCAAATAGACTATTATCTGAATCCCAGTTGTCTCTCATGAAACCGAGGCTACCACTAAAATAAGATCGCTCAAACTGGGTGTAATTGTAGCGGGGTGTCTGCGTGGTGGAGTGTTGAACAATTAAACCAGATGGTTGAAGAAGAGGTTATGTTTTGAAGAAGAGGTTGATGAACCTTGAACTTTGGTTATTTTTAGTTGTTTTGTTGCGTAATGTTTAATCGAACGATTCATAGACTTTTCTAGAACATTTTACACTATTACTATTTTCTGATTGGACAGTTATTTAATCGTATCATATATTCTTACTTCTGATTGGTTTTTATGTTTTTAGTTAGGGCGTTTTGCCATGTGCTTTCTGATTATAAAAGGTTTTAAGCAGTTAATTTTAGGGGAGTTGATGTTATGAATTGGTAGAGTAAAGCTTACAGCGCTGTCGTCTTTCTGAAGTGAATCCTGTCGTGCTGCGGTCCTGGTTCAACCTTATAAAGGTCGTAAGTCAAACTTTTGCCCTTTAGTAGAAGTAATTTCAAGCTGATATATCATTGTTATAAATCTGTCGTATAACATACTGGTGTCCACAACGTGACTCGTGGAAAGAAGTTTTGTACTGAAGTCAAATTTTGTCGAACGTTGTGTTATCGTTATCCGTCGTAATCTTTAATCTCACGTGAGATCAAAGTAGGAGTATTAGTTCTTTAACTTGACAGAACAGAGCAATTCTCAAAGAATAAATTCTACTTGATATTGAATGAACGCTGTTTATATTGCCAGAATAATTTGCTTCAAGAACGCTGATATTCATATTCATATGATATTCGTATTTTTGTGCATTGACTGATTTCGTGTATTTTTATTCTACTGCCCGTGAAAGTCGTCCTTCGCTATCTTTCACGTACTTGCATCGTTTTATTCTCGTATTTAATATTTTATTGGTTTATTAATCTGCACGTTTTGGCCAAAACAATAATGGAAGCCACTATTGACGATCTGCAAACGCGTGTCACTGCTATGCAAGCTGCTCTAGAGGGAAATGCTCAATCGGGACTTTTTAAGCAACCCCCGTTTAGTGGGTATTCCACTGAGGATGTCAACGAATGGATTGATAAATTTTCTAGACTTGCGAGGTTTTATAATTGGAGCAACGCAAAGAAACTTGGTGCTCTTCCCCTTTTGTTGAGTGGGCCTGCTTTGGCCTGGTTTCAAACCTTACCTGATGAAACTACAGGAAATTTCGAAAATCTGCTTCAAGCTTTGAAAAATAGATTTGGGAATCAAGATCTCCAGTTTCTTATCAGACAAGAACTTTATGCTCGGAAGCAATATGAACATGAACCCCTTGTAGTCTATACTGAGGATATAATTAAGAAATGTCAACGTTTAGAATTGACCGATGTTGAAATGATGAATATTTTTATCAACGGCCTTAATCCAGAAATAAAAAATCACGTTGTTTTGAACAAGCCAACCAATTTCGCTGAGGCAGAAAACCTTGCACGCCTCCGTGATGCTGTTTCGAAGTCTTTCAGCCCAACAATTTCAGACACCAATTCACAGGACAAACGCATAAAAGAGCTCGAAGGCCAAGTTTATCTGTTGCTTGCACTAGCTGGTCCGAACAACAAAATACTCAATCCTCACACCAGCCAATCAATGCTTTCAATTCAGCCAACAACCTTATGCCTGGTTGTGATTTTAATCCACCAACTGAAGATTCTTACGGCCTCCAGAATTTGAGATCTGACCTCATTGCGGCAATGGATCAACGCCTAGAAAATAGTCCTCGTTTCCCACAGAATAATAGGCCCAGATTTCAAAGATCTAATGTCAGGGGGGCGAAACCTTCGCGCTTCCGATGGGCAACCTATTTGCAATTCTTGTCGTCGTGTTGGTCACGTGGCTCGCTATTGCGACATGAGCAATTATGCCCCAATGAGAGAAAACAGAGTTACACAATTTCAGTCTGGTTTTCAAGATTTTCGTCCAAACCCCCGTCCCCAGTCCAACAGAGCCTTTGCGGGGTATCAAATGCAGCCATCAAACTCGCAAAATTTAAACGGTCAAGGGCCTTCCCGCTGGGGGAACTGAAGGCCCCGAACATTGTCAGTCAAGTGAAACCCCCGTCTGTATATCCTGATGAAATGAGTGACATTTCCTTTGAAGAATGGGTTGAAAAGCGTCAAGGTTCAAAAGTCTCTGAATTGCCTTCGAATAACAGAAATGATGAAATTCGTAATGAATCAAATAAAGAAATCAATGCAGTTCCTTGTTTATCGAATAACAGCACTTCAAAACCTGATAACGTAGCTTGTTCTGGAAATGTTTTAATCTGGGGAAGTGTTCTCAAAACGAATGTTAAGCTTTTAGTGGACACTGGTGCCGCTGTTTCAGTCATAAGTGAACATTTTTATGAATCAATTTTGCGCCCCAATTTTTCGCTGCAAGAACCGCGTGACGAAATTGCGAGTATTCAAACTGCAAATGGCGCGACTGTTCGTGTAATGGGCTTTGTCACTTTTCCTATTGACATAGGTAATCATCAGTATGAATGTAGAGCATCCATTATTCTTGGCCTCGCTTACAATGTTGTCTTGGGTCGTGAGTTTCTCCATGAAAATAGTGCTGTGATAGATGTTTCTGGCCAAATTGTCACTTTTGCTCCCGGGAATACAGTTTCATTCACTGCAGGAAATTCACCACCTCTACTTTGCTCTGTCGTAGTGGCCTCGACGCAAATTATAGAACCTCGCTCTGAAACAATCATCCCTGCACATCTTGCCATTCCACCATCGTGTGCTGTCACCGGTCTTCTTGAAGGCAATGACCATCTCACTACTCGTTTTCGTCTTATTGGCGCTGCCTCACTCTCATCTCCAACTGCTGAAGGAATGTCTCGTTTCGATTGTTGAACCCCTCTGATGAACCTGTCATCCTTCATTGTGGCTCTGAAATTGCAACGTTCACAGAACTACAGCCAGATGATATTCTACCAAATTCTGCCTTTGATCAGAACATTTCTGCCATACATGCCACATCACCATCTCATAAGGTCGAACAAGACAGCCTTGTTGCCCAATTGAAGTCCGTTAAGAGTCCTGATCTTTTAGAGCCTGAAAATGCTGCGTTATCTGATTTGCTCTTGTCATACTCTGATATCTTCGCCACGTCAAGTCTTGATTTAGGTCGTACCTCTATCATTGAACATGAAATTTATACAGGCGATGCAAGACCTATAAAGCAATCCCCGTATAGGGTTTCCCAAACCCAAAGACAAGAGATAGACACACATATTTCAAATATGTTACAACAGAATATAATACAGCCTTCGTCTAGTCCCTGGAGCTCACCCATTGTTTTGGTAAGAAAAAAGGATGGTACGACTAGATTTTGCGTTGACTATCGGAAGTTGAATGCAGTCACTAGGAAGGATAGCTACCCACTCCCTCGAATCGACGACGCTCTCGATGCACTTGCGGGATCTAAGTACTTTACTACCCTCGATCTTCAGTCAGGTTACCATCAGGTTGCCATGGATCCATATTCTCAGTCAAAAACAGCTTTCATATCCCATGCTGGACTATTTGAATATAATGTTATGAGTTTTGGGCTGACAAACGCACCTCCTACATTTCAGCGTCTTATGTCACGGGTCTTAGCTGGCTTAGAATGGAAACTGTGCTTGATTTACATTGACGATATTATTGTATTCTCTTCTGATTTTGAAGATCATTTACATCGATTATCTTCAGTGTTCGATCGGTTGCGTGAAGCTAATTTGAAATTGAAACCCAGCAAATGTCATTTCGCTCGTCACAGTGTCAAATTTCTAGGCTTTGTCGTCTCTCCTGAGGGTGTGTCACCAGACCCTGATAAGCTGACAGCTGTACATAGCTTTCCTGTGCCACAGAATGTAAAAGATATTCGAAGTTTTCTTGGTCTTTGCAACTATTATCGTCGCTTTGTACATAACTTTGCTCAAATTGCCTCACCTTTGAATCATCTTACTCGCAAGAATGCCGAATTCGCCTGGAGCGCTGAATGTCAGCAAGCATTTGAAGATTTGAAACGTAATCTTTGCTCGAACCCAGTCCTTGCATATCCCAGCTTCACGGAGCCTTTCCATCTTTACACAGACGCTAGTAGCTCCGCTCTTGGTTGTATCTTAGGCCAGCGCATTGACAATGTCGAATATGTAGTCTCTTATGGTGGTCGTGAGCTCAGTAGTGCTGAAAACGATATAGCGCAACGGAACGCGAAGCTTTGGCCGTGGTTGACGGTATCAAACGTTATCAACCGTATTTGTACGGTCGTAAATTCTTTGTCCATACCGACCACAGTAGTTTAGCATGGCTCATGAAAATCAAGGACCCAACTGGCAGACTTGCTCGATGGGCTCTCCTCTTGCAACAGTTTGATTTCGACATCCTATATCGCCCAGGTTTGGCTAATGGTAATGCGGACGCTCTTTCTCGTCGCTCTTATGCTTCTTCGCCCGTTTCTGCTCTATTGCCACCTGTTTCTCAGGGCGGATCCAGACTGGTGCGACCGGTGCTCAAGCACCAGTCAGATTTTTAAAGAATGACCTTTAAAAAAATTATTTCCTTTTGCTGTTGATATCAGCTGATTTTCTTTGGTTGAAATGTTCTTTTCGAGCAAGAAAGCATTTATCATGCCTCTTTGATTCCTCTTTGTTGACATAATTGGCCTAAATTTTCTTTGTATTCCATCAACGAATCACTGTCTGTCTCACGCATAGAAATAAGGTCTCGCTATCAATGAGTTAATGACGTGTTTACTTTGAATGTATTCCGGAAAAACGCGGACCATTTTTGCCAGAATGACGAGAAAAAACAGAATTGATTTGTACAGAGATACGTCATTGAAACCTTGAGCACCAGTGACCCGGAATTTTATAGTAGTAAAATGAACTTCCACTGGTGCTCAACGTCACTTCCACTGGCGCTCAGGCAAATCAACCAATCAAAATGCAGGGCTGACTGGTGCTCAACGTCACTTCCACTGGTGCTGGTAAATCAACCAATCAAAATGCAGGGCGCACTGGTGCTCAACGTCACTTCCACTGGTGCTGGAAAATCAACCAATCAAAGTGCAGGGCTCACTGGTGCTCAACGTCACTCGAAAATGCAACGTCATTCTCTGCTCTCTCAGTGACATTGGGGAAAAAAAGAGAATTTGTACCAACACAACAGTAGAAGTTGATGATGGTGAATGTCTCACACAAGTCGAGTCAAAATCGTTTACGAGGAAGAAAGAAGAACTCGAATGATTATGTTGGAAATTCGTCTTCGTGTACATACAGAACGGACAGAAATTTTAGGTTAGGCCTAATTCAAAAAGTATAGATTTGTTAGTTAGGCCTATGTTAAAGTTCTAATCATGTCAGGGAATGTTCTTGTCTGTGTCAGCGTTCTGAGGGAACTTTGATAACGCAAAATCTTCTGTTTGAATTAGGCCAAGCCTAAATTTTTTCCGTTCTGCATGTACAGGAAGACGAACTGTAATAGCTATCTATTGAATTCCCAAAAATAAACATTCGAGTTCTTCTTTCTTCCTCGGAAACGATTTGTTTATTCAGACATTCACAAAATTCAACAACTTTAATAACACGCCCCCTCGGCCACGCCCATTATACCCAACTTACCACGCCCATAGGCCACATCCTTTTGTTTTTGAGCACCAGTCAGATTTAGGGCTGGATCCGCCCCTCAACTACTTGAGTGTTTTCAAAACGTATGAAAAAGTACGCTCTCGATTCTTTTGGCAAGGCATGTTTAAAGATATAGAACATTGGTGTTTGTCCTGTGTGGACTGCGCAATGAAGAAATCACCTCGGGGACACAAGAAAGCTCCTCTACTGCCTATTCCCGTTGAAGGGGCGTTCGATCGCGTCGCAATGGACATTATGGGCCCCTTACCTGTCACCAACGATGGCAATCGTTATATTATTGTCTTTTCCGACTATTACACGCGCTGGCCGGAAGCATTTGCATTGCCTTCCACTGAAGCCCCACGTATAGCTGAGTTACTTGTTAACGAAATCCTTGCTCGCCATGGTGCCCCTAAAACATTATTGTCGGATCGTGGTTCAAACTTTCTTGCTTCAATCGTCAAAGAAGTATGTAAATTAATCAACACACGTCAGCTACATACCACAGCGTATCATCCGCAGACGGACGGATTAGTTGAGCGCTTTAACAGCACATTGGCCGACGCTTTATCCATGTACGTTAGCAGTAATCAAAAGGACTGGGATCGTCACTTATCGCTTGTGTTATTCGCATTTCGTGTAGCACCTCACGCTTCAACGCACGAATCACCGTTTTATCTATTGTATGGACGTGAGCCCCGTCTGCCGATTGATGCTGCGCTTCTGCCCCCAACACCGTCTCTGTCTTCGTCCGTCGCTCAACACCGAGCTCGAATTGTTGAAAACCTCGAAAACGCTCGTCGTATCGTTAAGTCAAATACCGAATTAGCCCAACTGCGTATGAAACAACAGTACGATAAACGCAGTGCTCCCGTACCTTTCGATATCGGCTCCAAAGTTTGGGTATATACACCAAAAAGCCGCAAAGGGCTCTCCAAAAAGTTAGCGCATAACTACCATGGACCATACCGCATCGTTTCCAAGCTTTCACCGGTCCACTTCAAGCTCCAGACCACAGATAATCGCCCTGTTAGCGTCCCGGTTCACGCAAACCGGATGAAGCCATACATCGACCCTAATGCTCGACCAATCTCCGCACCATCAATCGATGATTCGTCACTTGATCTCGCCGATAATGATCTACCACCTGATAGTTTCCTCGCAAATGATACTAAAGTGGACAATATGGCTCACCACTCAGCTACTGAACCAACGATTACTCGTCCAGAAGACCTGTTTACTCCGCAACAGATTCATCCCGCTTGATAATTATGGCGAGCCAGGAGGCTCTCTCTTAAAGGGGAGGGTGATGTTGAACAATTAAACCAGATGGTTGAAGAAGAGGTTATGTTTTGAAGAAGAGGTTGATGAACCTTGAACTTTGGTTATTTTTAGTTGTTTTGTTGCGTAATGTTTAATCGAACGATTCATAGACTTTTCTAGAACATTTTACACTATTACTATTTTCTGATTGGACAGTTATTTAATCGTATCATATATTCTTACTTCTGATTGGTTTTTATGTTTTTAGTTAGGGCGTTTTGCCATGTGCTTTCTGATTATAAAAGGTTTTAAGCAGTTAATTTTAGGGAGTTGATGTTATGAATTGGTAGAGTAAAGCTTACAGCGCTGTCGTCTTTCTGAAGTGAATCCTGTCGTGCTGCGGTCCTGGTTCAACCTTATAAAGGTCGTAAGTCAAACTTTTGCCCTTTAGTAGAAGTAATTTCAAGCTGATATATCATTGTTATAAATCTGTCGTATAACAGGAGGAATCACTTCAACGAGGGGCAAATCACTTCAAAAAATCTCGTGCACTTTTGAAAAATCCTATTTTTTTGTAAATCCTTTAATAATTTTTAGGAAATTCTATTGTGCTTTTGTGAAAATCCCAAAGAACTCGTCCACTTCTAAGGAAAGTGATTTGCCCTTCTTTGCGGAAACTAACGACTCAAGCTATACCTCTATCAAGCACAAGTAATTATGCTTAATAGAAATAGACTGCAGCTTAACCATAGAAATCGTGAAACTTGAATCCATGCCTACGTTTACTCACGAGTCTGTTACAAATTCAGGTTCATTTGGCAATTATTTGTAACGAGAGAAAGATAAGTAAATCTGAAGGCCAATCGGGATGCATTCATCCATAGAAATATATGTCCTCCGAGCTTTATTCAATCAGCCAGCCAGTTAGTGACCTTCTAAGTGGAGTGTTTCAATGACCTTTTAAGAGGGGTGTTTCTATTTCGTTCGGATCGATATTACTCCCAGTTATTAATACAATAGCATACATCCTATCCCTTAATTACAGTATTTCTACTCCCCTTCAATTATTCGGTATTCGAGAGCATTCATTGTTAAATGGTAGATGCTTGTACTTTTTCAAATAACCTATGTTTGTCATATCCACCTGAAAATTAAATTCAAACAAAGATCTCAGTTTAACTAGCTTTTTCCGTCCATATAAAGGTACCCAGACGACAATTCATATTTGAGCAATGCCTGCATGGAGTGGAGAGATGCCAAATGGGGTGCCCGAGTGAACAGTAACAGGATTTCAAACCTCAGAATGGCGGATCAGTCAATGTTCATCGCTGGAGGAGTTAAATATAGTTTCAGAAAAGACCATCCTGGTTTTTGCTGCGACAATAGATATGAAGGAGTTACAACTGGGGACTTTTGGAAGATTTATGTCAGATAACTCAGAAGAAACAGAGCATTTGATAAGATATAACTCACTTCATTTTTATTTATGCTGCTATATCATTAATTTATGAACCGTAACTGTAACCGGTAACGGCCGTTATTTGGCTATAAGCCACTTGACCGATCTATACGAAAACAAATGATTTTTTAAATTTGTCCGTACGTAAGAGTTTTTCATCGTTCTTTTGTTGAATGGCTCCAGGCAGTATTGATGCCTGGCCCAGTGAAAGTCAAGACGATTTTTAAACGCGTATATGCTCGTTGCAGACACCACCTCATCTGGCAACCCATTCCATAGGTTTGTCGAACGGACATTGAAGAAGTTCTTTCTTAGTTTGAGTGTGCAATGAAATTTCTGCATCTTCAATGAGTTTCCACAAGTGGCGACATAGTTTGCTGGATTGAACAGGTCTTCATTGACTTTGTGTTTATCGTGTACATATATTTATATGTCTGAATCATGTCACCTCGAATCCTGCGATACGTGATGCTGGGGAGTTTCAATATTTTCAACCTTTCTTAGTATGGCTTATCACGAATGCTTGCAAGCATCTTGGTAGCACGAAGTTGGACGTTTTCAACGATGTTGATCAGGTTGATTTGCCAAGGGGTGTGTGTTCATGAATGGTGTGTCTTTCGAGTATAAACGCGTTATTATAATCTTTGATAATATATAAGGCACTGACTGTCTTGTTATCTTGTTATAAAAGATAAAAAGACAGATAATAAGACAGATATTAATAATAATAATAATAATAATAATAATAATAATAATAATAATAATAAAAATAATAATGATAATAATGATAATAATAATAATAACTTTGAATAATTTGTAACGAAGATAAATAACTGATTGTCTTGTTATCTTGTTATAAA
The DNA here is from genome assembly GCA_014526335.1 of Chrysaora quinquecirrha. Taxonomy (NCBI): domain Eukaryota; kingdom Metazoa; phylum Cnidaria; class Scyphozoa; order Semaeostomeae; family Pelagiidae; genus Chrysaora; species Chrysaora quinquecirrha. The sequence goes on along the minus strand of JACTAT010000029.1, from coordinate 387,217 downwards.
ATCACATTTAAATAATAACTTAATTGCAAGCACCAATCTGGCACTCTTTTCTTGAACCTTAATCTATGTATGGTTTTGCATTTCAGCACTACTGTTTTGCATTTCAGTATCACAGTTTTGTATTTATTAAGGACTATTTTTTTATTTTAGTAATACGGCTCTGCATTTTAGTACTACTGTTTTAATTTCAGCAGTTGATTTCGTTCCGTTCTGTTCATCGTTCCGTTTCCGTTCCTAGTTTCGTTCCGCGCTCCGTGTTTTGCATTGAATCAGTAGGTTGTTGTTGCTGGGAATTGAAGAACTTTGGTCTCTTGGCAACGATCTCATAATGTGAATAGATGTATTTTTTTTGAAGCCAGAAATCGGCCTACTTGTGTTCTGCTGCAACAAAAAGTGATATTATCCACACGATGGGCCAGGACTATTATAATATTTTGGGCATCACAAGAAGTGCTACCGACGCAGACATAAAGAAAGCGTAAGTTACCTTTAGGTCTGCCTTTTTTTTAGAATGCCTAGGCCAAGTAGGTACCACAACCTACATACAGCTAGGCCTAGGGTAGGGTAGACACTTGTTGTGCAGGCAAGATGCACTAGTCTAGCTCTTTTTATTTGAGGTGCTAAAATGTAGCATTTATTTAGGCTTTACGAATATCTTCTTCTGTTTTGAACAAATACGGTAGGGTACCAGTATGAATTTTTTTGCAGATACAGAAAGTTGTCTCTCAAGTACCACCCTGATAAGACTAATGAACCTGGAGGATCAGAAGCAAAATTCAGACAACTTTCCGAGGCATTTGATGTTCTCAGCAACAGTAAGTACCTATATCCTTCCACAGGGATAATGTTGTACTAGCAAGCAAGCAACCAAGCAAGCAATCTTTATTTGTTAATGCAGGTCAGGGTTCTGGCAGCTATGCAGCTGATGTGGACCTGCTAGATGCACTAAGCTTGCTGAATACCTGCATCCGGAATTACTGCTTGAAGTCATGATGCTTTCTTGCTGCAATCGCACCTTATCCTATCCTACCATTGGCAACATGGCATTATCCCAATGTACTAAGCATCATCCCTAACACCAATCACCCTATCCTACCCTACCATACTAAGAGTTGCATCTGGCTATCAAGATGTCTCCTAATTGCAATTATTGTACCCATTATCGACACAATTTAATCTCCCAATCTGCCCCAAACCATACTGAACATCCCCAATAGTACTAATTAGATGTCTTTTAACAGCAATGATGCTTCATACCCCCAGTGTGCTGAATACCACCGTACCAGTACTATTCTACACAGTAGTGTTTTGCTAAATGTCAATATCTTAATGAACAAGCTGCACCTTTATTCTTGTGATGGTATAAAAAATTAGAAAGACTGACATAAGGTGAAAATGTTGTAATTTTCAGGGTAAATGTTAGTTTGCTGCTGCTGCTGCTTTTTATCAGCT